>JBAMYA010047403.1:0-10428 GCA_037176975.1 Arrhamphus sclerolepis
CCCCCCCCCCCCCCCCCCCCCCCCCCCCCCTTATCTCCGCTCCACTCTCACACAAATACACACACAGGTGTTTATATTCGGGTGTTTGTCAGGTACACACTTAGTTGGTCTGCAGTTGCCACTAAATCCATCTGGTACCATGTACTTTCCAATAATGTTATAACTGTTATTATTATATATGCATATTTTGTTTGTTGTTGTGTTTTGTTGTTTTTTTTTTTTTTGTTGATTTGTTTTGTTTTGTCTTTTCTCTTGCCGCAGGTCTAGAGGCAGACTTCAAGGGTCGTCTCTACTTTATCTCCTTCATTTTCCTTAAACCATTTTCCTACCTCTTTCTTTTTTCCTTTCTTTTTTATGTCTCTGTGTCCATTGGATCTATAATAAACCCACAGCAAAAAAAAAAAAAAAAAGAGTTGTGGCTGCCCAGATGCAGTATTAGCTTTACTGCAGTAAGACCAACTTTACGCAACAGCTGTACGCCTTTTAAAATAGATATTCCCAACACTGTTATGAAATATATTTCATTTTATGTATTTGTAAATGTGACTGAGGCGTAAAAAGCAACTTTTTTATCAGATGTTAATGATGCATTTCAGTGTCTGAGTATATAATTCACAATATGTGTATATGTAGCTCTATATATATCTATATATGTGCATAATGACAATGGCTTCCTTTTCCTCTTTTAAGACATCTGTGGACATCTTTTCTGAAAAGAGGAAATAAAGCAAGACTGTTCTTTGCTGATTAAGGCCTGGTCATCCTGTTTTCACATGTTGCATGTTTGAGTTCAGACTTTATCTTTCACTTAAAGTCTACTCTTCTTCTGAAAGAAATCATTTCATATCCAGAACGTAAAACACACACATCGATTACCGTATTTTCAGTGTGTATTCTGGCATGAATGCAGGCAAAATAACTCAGATCAGGGCAACCCTAGCCAATCACGTTCACCGTTGCTGTGGTTACCTTGCTCTTGTAGTCTTTGGAGCTCCCCCACATCACGACCCCAGCAGCTCCCAGAGCAGCAGACTCTCCAACAGTGCTGACAAGATCTGTCTGAAAGAGCACAAAGCAACACAGATACTTAATCCTTCTCAATATGATCGATTAATTACTTGATCCACACAGCCATATGGCAAGTGTGTCAAACTCTATTTCATCCAGGGCTACATCATCACCATGGTTACCATTAAAGGGATGATTATTCTTTATTTTCTCAAAAAAAATTCCTAAATTTGTGACTTTTATCATAAAATTGAAGCTTTTCAACTAAATCTCTTACATGGACAATCTGAGTTCTGTCCTCTCAGCTACATACGCCCACAGGGACCAGTAAAAGGTGGGAATATGCTGCAAAGAAAAACCCGTATGTGAGGGGCTAAAGTTTAATCAGTATGTTCTCCCTGTGCTCGCGTGGGTGTTTTCCGGGTATGACGAATGAGTGTTTGAGGTTGTTATGTGATCCTGTGATGGACCCCTGTGACCCGGAACAGGAACAGGTTGTAGCAGATGTCTCTGTCTGTTGCTGTTTCATTTGCAGCCTTTGGTAAAATAATTTTAAAGTAATTTTAAAGCTTACCAGGGTCTGAAACTTCAGGGTCTGATCCCGGTAGAGTGGCCTGGAGTAGACATAGACTGGCACCGTGTAGGGACGTTTCGGCAGCGCCGCCACCCTCAGAGCCTCCTGGACACGGTTGCGGACGAAGAGTGCGGCCCGGGGTGAGTTCCTGAGGCTCAGGTGGAGGTAGACGGAGGGAAACAGCGCGGTGCTTCGTTCCCACAGCCACTTCAACATGTTGTTCTGCTTCTGGATCTTAGTGGAGCACTTCCCTGTGTAATTCTTTTTGTCCCATCCATAGTTGAAGCAGTCAGGGAACAGGTAGAAGCCCCAACGGCGGCTCGGACGCTCGCCGATGCCAAGACTAATTGTTTTCTCCATGAAACGCTGCCCAGCTTGCTGGAACAGTTTCTTTGCAAGTTTAGAAATTTTCCTCGACGACAAAAATGGAGCCAATTGCATAGCATGGGCGATGGATAGCTTCTGATAAATACGTTTTGAACCCCAGTTCTGGTCCCACAGAGGACGCCAGGACTCCCAGTCAATGACAGCCAGCCCTGGAGAGGAATCCTCAGAGATGTAGTTATCTATCTGACTTCGGACCTTGGTAAGATGCTTATTGAGGTTCATTTTCTGGGGGATGCCGCCGTTGTAGAATTCACGTTTGGTGGTGTCAACTTTAGGGTAATAACCAAGGCGGTTTTCATAAAAAAGGGTGAGAAACTGACCCCTCACAGCCGAGGGAGTACTGACCGCCTGGAAGGCCGCCGTGTCCAGTGGGATGTCCAGCTGTTGACAGCGGTCGATGGGAGCGTTCCAGATAGCCACAAAAGGGTGGTCGTGGATCAGCGGCGGCTCAGTTGGCGGTAACGCAAGAGCTGAGCTGAGTGAGCTGACTACGCAGAAGGCGATACAGGATAGAAAGGGCAGGGCCATTGTGACTGCTCTGGAAAAAAGAAGACAGAAAGGTCAACGGGTGAAGACAGGCCTCACCGTCGGTGGAGGACGGATGTCAAAATAGGCACTCATGCTTAAATATTATTTAAATTACACGCACAAGTTCACAGGAACATGACCAGTTGTCAAGCTCTGGGTTTCTCAAGCGCCTAGAGATGACTTGTCGTAAATAGGCGCTAATTGAATTAAAACATTTAATTTTTGTACTTAATTTGTACATTGAACAAATTTGATATTTTTACAACAAAAATTCTGTTTGTTTCTCTATTTTTAATTTTTTTTTACAAAAAATATGTAATATTGGGAAATTGACCAAGTTACATCAAAAATTGCTTTTTTGCAAAACAAATTTGTGATTTTATTTTAAAAAAGTCTTAATTTTATGATAAAGGTCAACATTTTCTTGACATTATTTTACGACCAAGTCCAGGAACTAGCTGGAAATCTGTCAACATAACTGGCTTAGAAAATAAATATAACTGGTTTCCAAGTGACATTAAAGAAAAGAGAGCGAAAATGTATTTTAAGAAACATTCCGTTCGCTAACTTCTGCAAAGTGCTATTTATACATGCTTATTGAAAATCTTGAATCAAAATCATAATACTGAGGTGAAGTTGATGTTATTTTATTTTTGTTAAATAAAGATTTAATGTATATAAACCAAAAGAGTTTTTTTCCCAGACATTTGAATTTCCAGACATTAATCAAATTTACTCCATAATTGCACATTATAAATATGCATTAAATAGTACTTTAACTTTTATTTTTTAACACAGTATCATGAACTCCTACCTGCCGTTCTCCTCAGCAACTAATGATCTGCCTTCTGTTTCTCAACTTCTCTACATATGGATTTTTGCTGTTTCATGTGTCAGAGGAAATGGTTTCTTCATTCCGATCGACTGATATCTTGTCATTTTTAAATGTCAGCTTCACTTGAAGGTGTTTCAATGTTACTTACCTTCACATGGGGTAAATGTCTGCAGCTGTACAGGAGGTGCAGAAAGCAGTGGCCCTCTCCAAAACCTATGAAGTAGGGAGTCACTGCATTGAAAGTGTCATTTTAAACCTCATTTATTCTGAGTCAACCTGCACAGAAACAATGGTTTCAGGCTACATCCAGCTTGCTGAAGTGACTTGAGGTATAGAAATGTCCAGTTCCTTAAGTCATCTCTGTGAGCTCGCTCCAAAAGTGAAACAGTCTCCGTTGACCTCTATATTAAAATATCAAACCTAAAAGGTTATTCAAAGCCTGTTTGATGGTGAGTTTTTATGTGGCTCACTAGGTAAGATCATATGAAGCCACAAATGTATGTGTAATTAGGGGAGTTTGATATCTGAGCGCTGGGAGAACATATTCACTCTTATTTTCAATATGTTTTAGCTTGTTGGACTATTAATGATACTGACAAACTGTTGCGACTGACTCTGGTGTGCGGACGGAGGTATTTAAGTCGGGGTTCTTCAATCCTGGACCCGCTGCCCTGCACGGATTTTATTCAGTTTCTTTTCAAAGCACCCAAACATCACTACAAAAATGCTAACTTCATCCGTGCATTAGCACCTTAGCAGCAACGTGCTAATGACGCGATGACACTGCGTTTAGATCCTGAAATAAACATTTATTTCTAATGTAGCCACGATTCAGCGTATTCAATCACAGTGTAACATGCTGTAGGTTAATTATCTACATATTTGACATTGTGCAATGTGACTTAAATTAAACTTATAAGACTGTAAAAATCGGACGGTGGGTTTCCTTGCTCAAACACAACTGGCTCTAATTAACCTTGATGATGGACTGATGACCATCCAAAGGGGGCAGAGGTCCTTGAGGACCTGGACTGAAAAACACTGATCTAAAGCACATGAGTCAAACTTTGACCTGTGGGCCAAATCTGGCCCACCATTTCATTTTATCTGGCCCACGAGAGCGTGCAAAGACAATCATAAACTTCCAACTTGAACATTTCTGAGAAAGTTTCATTGTGACTGCACATTTGATTCAATACTGACATTAAAAAGTGGAATAACTGAGGTGGAAACTAAATGGTTTATGTCAAAAAGTGATGATTTAGTCAACATTTGAAAAAGATTTCACAGCAAAAAGTTGATCAATTTTGTTTAAATAAAAAAAATTGTGATCTTTTGAATGAAAAAAATTTCAAAATGTTGTAATTTTAAGTTAAAATGAAAATTATATTTTCAAAAAAAAAAAATGTAATTTTAAGTCAAAAAGTCAAAATTTTGTGACTTTAGTGATTGTAATAAAATTTTTCAGTTGTAAAGTCTTGATCTTCACAAAATTTGAAATTTTACAACAAAATTGGCTTTTTTGTTTCAAAATATTTTTTTTTTAGATTTGTGACTTTACAAGAAAAACAAAAGATTTTAGTAGTAAATTTTCTATTCCATAAATATTGTGATTTTTGTAAAGGTTTTAGGTTCACGACAAAACTTAACATTTTCCTGAAAATAAGCTGTGATCTTACAAAATTTGCCATTTTACAACGAAATGTCAGTTTTTTTGTTATTTTTGATTATACAAGAAAAAAAAGATTTTAGTACAAAAGCCTCAACTTCGTGATAAAAGTCACAAATTTTGTAAAATCTGAGATGACAAAAATTGACTCTTCGTTTTTTATGATAGAGACTAGGAACTGGCAGGAAAAACTGACAACATAGCTGGTTGAAGAAATATAGAATAACCGGCCCTTTAATGGTAACCATGGTGATGATGTGGTAGAGTTTGACACCCCTGGTTTAAATTAAATAAATAGAGGACAAACTTGGAACAACAGTTAGGAAATATGCTCCCTAAACAGGTTCAATGAGCTTTGAATTCAAATTAATATCATTTGTCCAATCATATCAAATTTCTTTTATGTCTTTTGATCCGTCTTACGTTGAAAGGACAGCGTTAACACCAAAGAAACCAAAGGTTTTCTACCAGCAAACACAATAAATGTCTCATTCTATAAAAGTACTGAACTACAAGCGTTAGCCGAGTTACAGCTCGCTCTGCTGCACCTTCTGACCAACAGACTGAACTAGAAAAACATGAACTTCGTTCTTGAGCATGAAATATTCTGAGGTTATGACTCGGTGATATTTTTCATGTGTCACCGTGGATGAGAACGCTGTAATCTCTCTGGTCACGCCTCTTCCTGTTTTTGCTTTGGGGAAGAATTTCAGAAGAAACACCATGTATGGAAGAAGTGTCTTAGCAGTCCACTCACAATGAGGAAACTTTTTATTACATGTTTTATTATACTTGTTACAAAGTGCACAATCTTAAAAGTTATTTGAACACAGTTGGTTGTCTTTGATCCCAAAATTTGAAACCCCATGTGATAGAAGCCCCAGGACTTAAAATGTGGAGTATTTGGACTGGTTGGACCTGAATGAAGCTGGGTCATCTGATGGTGAAACGGGAACTCTGATTGGAAAAGGTCAAAGACGGTCAAAACCAATAAACAACACACCAAACAAAATCTCAATTGTGACAAAAATGTCTCAATGGACCAAGGTCATGATTTTTGCAAAATTTGACATTTTATGAAAAAAAAAAAATCACTTATTTATGAAAAAAGAAATTAGCTTTCTTATGAAGTCAACATTTCTTTTAAATTTGCGACTGTACTTGAAAATTTGTGATTTTAGTATAAAAGCCTCAATTTTATGATAAAAGTCGCAAATTTTGTGAAATTAAATAAACAACAACTTCAAACTTTAAAATCACAAATACATAAAACAAAACAACATTTTGTTGTAAAAATGGCAAATTTTGAAAAATCAATAATCTTTGTTCCAAAACCAACTTTTGTCATGAAATTACAATTTTCACAAAAAATGTTTTTTTTGTGTTTGTTTTTAATAAAATGAATTCAATTAACGTGTAAAATAGCAGTCTTTGTAACTTTTGTTTGGTGAAATTGTACATTTTGCACAATTTCAACTTTTTGTCCTATAAACATGAAAATAAAAACGGACTTTTGTTGGCAAATTTTGTAAAAATTATGACTCTTGTCAAATTGTGCATTTCAAAATAGACTTTTTGATGTAAATTCACTACTTTTTTTTAACGTAAGCTAGCTGCTCGACGGTCTCCTGGCTGCTCTCACCTCAGTTATCTGGGATTTGTGTTGTCAATATCTAATCAAAAAGGCAGCTGCGGTGGCACCGCTCATCTGTCCATCTAGTTCTCATGGGCCAGACAAAATGAAGCGACGGGCCGGATTTGGCCCGAGGGCCTTGAGTTTGACACATGTGCTGTACAGGATGAAACGTTCCAACTGTGCTACCTGGGCGACCTCACAGAGAGAGTCTGCTGATGTCAAAACCCTGTTTGGCTACATGCCGACTAATGAGTTCATTATTCTCCCGATAAAACACACAAATGCACATTTACACATACAAATGTGTGACATCCTGGGAATCTCACTTCAGGAATGTACAACAGTACAAAAACATTAATTGTATTAAAGTCAAGTAAAATAAGTACTTATTGTTGAGAAAATAACATTCCATAAGGTTAAGAAAATGTACCAGCATCTTTGAAGTCATTGAAAGGATAATTTCCATGGAAATGCAGAAATTAGCACCCTTTGATTTTCATTTACTTTAAAACCCTGCATGTTTGGTTTTTTGTGTGTATTCAGCTGTTGAGATTTTACACTGTAAGAAAAAAAACCAACACATTACTTTTTCTGTACAAGTTATCTGCAGAGAAGCAGGACGATTGTCGTATCAAAGGTTCTCTTTGTGGAACGAGATAGTCCTCAGTTTGTTGAACAAAAGTCCACGACATTCCTGCAAGAAGCGATGCAGTTGTCGGCCGAGAGACAGTGCAGGTTTCTGAAGAGTTCAAATGCAGTCCGACTTCATAGCAATCAACCAAAAGTTCATCTGACAAAATGCCAAGTCATATGTGCGTTGTAAAGTGCCTTCAAAATCCAACATCGCACAAAAAGACGTTTTTTTTTTTTCTTTCTTTTCCTAAGCAGCTGGAAGTTAACGGGACTTCATTTATGTTCTTGTGTTCAGTGAGAGAATCGGCTACTTTTCACAGGCTGACAACACAGAGAAACACCTAAAGTAATCAAATCTGCTCAGCTGTTCCCTTTAAAAGACATTTTTTCATTTTATGATTCAAGAAACCAAAACTCTGTGCAGTATGTGCTCGATGTCCTCAACCAGTGTTCTTCAACCCTGCTCCTCAGGTGTTTCCCTGCTCAAACACACCTGGCTCTATGTAGCGGATCATTATAGATCTTGAAGACAAACTGTTGGTTGTCCAATCAGGTGCGCCTCAGCAGACAAAACATCTAAAACATGCAGGGCTGTGGGATCCTGAGGCGCAGGGTTGAAGGACGCTGATCTACGCTGTTACGGGACCAGACATAATGCTGCCTGGCCTGTCATACTAATTCTTTTCCTCTTCGATACGAAGAATTCGTCGGATTCAACTGACGCCGATGGGACAGTTCCGATGGACACAGAAGAAGCTGTGTCTGGACCTGGACCTCCAAAATGGCGTGCAGTAGAGAAGGAAGGTCTTGCAGCCATCTTGGCTGTTCTGAAGAGTGGCTCATGGACGCTGCTGAAGGAGTCGCAGCCTGAAGCTCACGTCGGCCGACTGGTTTGGTCGACTGTGTTAGTGGGTGGGGTCCCAGACCCATGTCACAGGAGCCAGGATAAAATATACATGCACTGTATGTCAGGGCAGGGCAACTCCAGGCCTCGAGGGCCACTGTCCTGCATGTCTGCATGTTTCTCTGCCACAACACACCTGATTCGAATGAATTGGATCACCATCTGCTGGTCATCCAAGCCTGCACAAGTCTGTTAACGACATTCATTTAAATCAGGTGTGTTGTGGCAGAGAAACATGCAAGACATGCAGGACAGTGGCCCTCGAGGCCTGGAGTTGCCCTGCCCTGCTGTATGTGCTGCAAACCTGCCCACTGGCTGGCCCTATATTTTCATATCTTATGTCACGTTCACACTAGTCTCAGAAAAAATGTCCCATATGGCTCAAAAACAGTGGCGGTAGATCTCACAAAGATGAACGACCAAAGACGGCTGTGACAGATATGCAGTGTCAGAAATTTGGATGAATGTCTCAGAGTGTGACAGCCTGTCGCTGCCTCTACAATCTCTGTCAGCCAACCGACCAATAGGAACGCACGGAGTTTCTTGGTGCTCCACCTCTTCTGTACCTCTTCCTCCATCAAAAATGTGCGCTACAAATGTACAGTTGCTGGTTTTTTTTCTTGCCACTGTTAGGATTTGCGATGTGCTCGGGGGTCATGCTCTGGGTATCTCAGAAGCACCTAGAGACAACTTTGTTATAAACAGACATCATAAAATAAAATTGAATTGGAGACCAGTATGTCCGCAAACCAACGTCCAGATTATGTGCCAGTGCAGTTCTGGTTAATGGGGTATTAGCACCATGAGATCTCCACCTTACAGGCTAATCAATGAATGTTTTACAGCTACAGCTACTTTAGCCGAGAAGCCGAGAAGTTACATTTATTTATAATCAGATTTACTCACTGAATTCGGTTTCACCAGTGATGGGAAATGGAAATGCATTTTCCCAGAAAAACAAAGAGGGGGACATTTATTTGTGCTCCTGCAAAGATAATCTCATTCTGACTAAATTATCTCATAATTATGAATTTAGAAAGTGAAGTCAGCAAAGGAAGTTTAATTCTAATTCCCTCTCTTTTGTTCCTTGAGCTTTTAAATGAGTGCTTTTGTTTCTTTTCATAATGAGTCCTAGCATTGGGTCCATGTTGGAGCTGGCTGCTGCTTTCGTGAACGTTCGCCATGCTTACGCTGCATAAAGTCATGTAAACAGTTTAGGAGCTGTCTTGCATTAAAGCAAAATAGTTACTACGTGCAGAAAAATTCCATCTATCCACAGCTGCTTTTAATTTGGAGCCTCTGACTGTTACACAAGCAGTAAGTTGAACAGAAGCACGAACAGAAACCAGAGGTGACTGGAGCTGCTCGGCGGTGCAGCGCTCTCTCCGCCCTCACATTGTTCCCCCTGCTCGTCCTCCCACTCCGCCCTCCTCCGCTCCTGTTCATCCTCCTCCTCCTCCTCCTCTTCCATCCACTGCTCGTCGTCCTCCCTCACTTTATTGATGCTGTCACAGGAGTCTCCTTCGTGGCCTTCATAGCAGTGGCAGCGAAACCTCTCAGTCAGCAGGCGCTGCTCGTGCTGCGAGTGCCACCCGGCGACAGTGAAATCCCCGTCACCAGAGGCGTGAATCTGGTAGCTGTCGGCGCTCAGGTGGAGGTAATGGGGGGCCAGAGGGTCCCGGCGGACGCAGCGACCGTTGCCCTGGCACAGGAAGTCGCTGCAGATTTCTGCGGCTCGTGTGACGTTGGTGATGTAGTGACCGAGGCGGTGGCTCAGGAAGGACTTCACCGTGGTGCAGTTGTGCTGGGGAGACACATTTAATTCTTTTTAACTTCACTGTCAAGAAAAAACTGTTGTAAAATATGTATCTGATTCCACATCCATAAGCCTGCACCATCATTGAAGTATGTTTGAAGGTTTCACTCGTAACATCCTATGACCTGAACATCACAGTTTTGGTTTTTTGAGGGAGACTTCCTCTCTACTTTTAAGGTTAGGTGGAGGGAGGTTTTTAACTGTGTAGTCTCTTAGACCACCTCCTAGTTATGCTACTATAGGCCTAGGCTGCTGGGGGGGGTTCCTGTTCCTATTGTCCACTGAGCCTCTTCACCCTGTTTGTCTGTCTGTCTCATTCTCAGATTGTCTTGAATCATTTAAAGAATCAGCGCTGTCTATCTCAGTGTTTTTCAACCCTGGTCCTCAAGGCACACTGTCCTGCATGTTTTAGATGTTTCCCTGCTCAGTCACATCTGA
>JBAMYA010047404.1:0-10428 GCA_037176975.1 Arrhamphus sclerolepis
TATATGTCTATATATGTGTGTGTGTGTGTCTATATAAATATATATGTGTGTATATATATATATATATATATATATGTATATATATATATGTGTGTGTGTGTGTGTGTGTGTGTGTGTGCGCGTGTGTGTGTAGATAAACATATTTCTTTTGCATATAGGTAAACACACGCCAAAGAATGTTTCCTAAATGTACAATTTATTTTAGAATAATTTAATCTATTAGACAGGTCAGCTGATCAAGGCATCAAAAATGCTATCAGTAGATTAATCTGATATCATTACCGCTATGTATAGTATCACTATTTGCAGCATGTTTGTGAAGTATGTGGCATTGCATTCGTTAGAAATCTTCATGTCAAGTGGAACACGTTATATTTGACGTTTGCCTTGGCACATCTACACAATTCTTGTAAAGATAAAACCGAGGTCCAGTCTATCCTGACTGGTTCGTTCCACTAGCTTGATTAGATGCACGCTATTCTATGTCAGTTCAGTTGAAATTCAAAATCTGAGAAAGGCTATGTTTCAAATAGTTTCTCTTGTACACTAACATACATGAATGCATTCATGCTGATAATTCTGTCATCGCCCAGTGCACTGCACCCAGATGGTGCACTCGAAACAGTTAGAAAACTGAGTGTCAATCACATGCTCAATGGTTACCGACTTGTCAACATGTTGGAAGTGGTGGAACAGCTTTTCTTAGTTTTCAGTGATAAAATAAATAAATAAATAAAAGGAGACAGCAGTTCATCTTTGATACCAAAGATGGTGCATCTTTAATCTGACACATGACAAGGAAAATTCAGTTCATTTTGTTTGGAATTTACAAAACATGAAATCTTGGTATCAAGTTGGCAGTAGCTCAAGTGAAGCGGAAGAAACAAGAAGCAAGTTATTTAACCCTAACTGATAAGTAGCTTCTCATTTCTTAAAGAAAAAAAAAAATGTTGCAAGACACATCCTGTAATCATGGAAAAGATGTTAATCTATTTCAGAAGAATCAAATTATTGTGTCAAACAAAGAAAACGTCTGAGGAGACTGTTGAAGCTATGTATTATAAAAACTGGGAGGATAGTGGGGAACCATCATCTTCCAGGAAGAAGTGTGGTCAGAAAAAAAAATCTTGAATGATCGTGATGGTGATCATTTAAACGTATGGTGAAATTAAATCAATGGAAGAAGGTCGTGTGGTCCGATGGGTCCAGACTTGCCCATGATGCCCCTACAGGTACAAGCCTCTAGGGGCCGTGCTACGATCTGGTGTTGCTGCAGTTGGTCAGGTCTAGATTCAGGCACTGGCATATTCCAAGATGACAATACCAGGATTTACTGGCCTCAAATTGTGAAAGAGTGGTTCAGGGAGCATGAGATATCATTTTCACACATGGACTGTCCACCATAGAATTCAGACCCAAACCGCACTGAGAATGTTTAGGATGTACTGGAGAAGACAGACTCTCCCATCATCATTGTGATCGTCATTATCATTGAAGATCTTGGTGAGAAATTAATGCAGCACTGACTGGAAAACAAAATGGTGTTACATTCTAAAAGTTTATAGTTTAGAAGCTTAGACTTTTATTCACGACATCCTTAACAGCGGTTCAAAAAATTTATTGGACTAACGTACCTAACATGTTCCCAAATAATGACTATTACAATAACTGAATTCCCCTTCAAGACTAAATAAAAGTAGTTTGGATTAGAATTTTTTCCTCAGTGATTGGTTGGCCGAAGGAGGCATCTTCAAAAGTTGACCAAAACTGTGCAGGAACCATTGGATAATACACAAATACCTATGATAATAACATTAACAGGAATTTATCTGTGTAGACTCCGTTTACCATCATCTTAGCATATCTGACCTCTCTCCTCATCTGCCTCGCCACACCCATTCATACCTCTCTCTCTTTTCTAACTCACCTCTGCTTTTACTTTCTATTTATTCTTTAATTTGTTCTATTCTTAGTCTGCTTTTATATTCATCTCCGCACTCAATTTATTAGTAAAAGACATTATCTCCACTTCTAATACCGTTCTGGCAGCATTAAATATGTATATCTCACGAGGGACACTATAAGAGTCTTCCCAATCTTCAATTTAACTGCCAACTTTCACACTCTAGTTCTCATTTGTTGATAAATATCTTCCCATGTTGGCCTGCACCAAAAAAACAACAAATGCCAAATTATACAGCAGGGACATTATCTATGTCATCTCCTTCTGCTTCCTGGAGAACTTGGGACTTAATTTTAATATGAATATTTCACTTTGTCGTGTGAATATGTCGTGCATGCTGGAGTCGGTGTTTAACTTGGCTGCCTTCTGTGCGTCACTGCCTGTCAAATCAGGCTCGCCGGCTTCCAATCTCTGCTGTTCTAATTCAGTCCTCCACCATCTGTCTCCTTGTTTTTGTCTCTATTACCGCTTCTTCTTCTGCTCGCTTATTCGTCATCTCCATTGTCGCTGTGCTCTCCTCTGCTGCCTCACACTATCCCGCTCCCTTCTGCTTCCCCGTCTCCATTGTTCAGTGTCTCTCAGCTCGCGGAAGGTCCTAGACTACAGAGATAAAGCATGCTGCTCTCTTGCATTATCAAGCCATCCGTCCACTACTCGCACGCAGAGATTATTACTGCTGAAGCAGAGGAAACAGAGGGAAGAGAGTGCCTGTCACTTTATCTGGCCCATCTCCTGCAAGCTTGGATGCTTCTCCCGTAGTCGCGGAGACAGCAAGAAGCACCTCAGAATGGTAATGTGCACACCAAACATACAAAAACCTTAGATAAATTTTGCAATTGGATCTGTCAACAATAAAGATTCCCTGGAAGAAAACTGATGCTGATTTAGAGTTGACAAAACAAATATTGTCTTCCTGTAATCTGGACTGAAGTACGGCAGCCTGAACTGAACAGTGTGGCTCAATAAAATCCACCGTTACAAAACAGGTCATGATATTAGTTTTTCAAGTATTTGATTTATAGATTTTTTTTTAAATTATCATTATTTATTTATTTTTATCTTTTGCAGATGGGGTAGGAAAAGGAAAATAAACTTGAGGGAGGGTCTTTTCAAGGAAAAGATTTTTTTTCCAGATACTCAGTCGGGGGTTTTTAGTGCATAAACACTCATCAGCTGTTATCAATCCCAAAGCCATGGCAAGCAGCAACTAAAAGTTAGAAATGACGATGCAATCTTACTCCAGAATGTGGAGTCTAAATCGAACACAGCATGTTAAAACGTCATAGTGATGGATGAAAAACACTATTCTAACACTTTATCATGCAAGTTGTGTCGTGAGGGGCAGGACATGATGCTAACCGGTACATAGTTGATACTAAGTTGATGCAATTTCTGAATGTTTTCATGAAAGGTCTCAAATATTTTGGTCAAAATTCCACATGAAATTAAGGCAAGTGATATTTCCGTTAATGTGAGAAACAGTGTTGAGTTAGAAAACTTCTTACTTTTTAACTCATCCTTACGTACGTCCTCCTGAGCTTATTTTATTTGACAGTTTTACTAAATGAACCAGTCTACATTTAGTAAAGAGGTATATATTTTTTTTCTGAAGCCTTGAAAACCTTGGATTTTTAATCATACATCATAGTTTCATATAATATAAAATGTAGACATGTCCCACCTTTTAAGCACAGACATCAGAATGTAAATATTGTAGCCCAGAAAATTACAGATTACAGATGAATATAAAAATTATCTCTGCAAATTTTATTCTGAATTAAGCTGCCTGTCAGTCAGAATCCAGGACATGATTCAAATGTGGAAGGACTGATTATTATTTATGTACATATTATTTATCTATTTATTTATTTTTGTATGCGCTACTTTTGCAGCTCACAAGACCAAAAGATGATTATAAAAGTGACACAAATATGTCATTACCTCTGGTCTCCTGTGTTACATTCTGTGAATGTTGCCTATTTTTTTCTGTTGGTAAAGCTGAATACTACAATGACTGACAAAATAGTCAATATAGTGACAAAACAATCCAAATTAACAAGATATTCTTGAAGCATGTGCATCTTGGAACGCACCATATTGAGTGTTTGTGTGTCACTTACTGGTTTGGACTGGATTTCTTTGGCATAAAGGGGTTGCAGGAACTCTGAGTCCCCCTCCAGTTTCAGGCCCTTCTCTGTTATTCTGAGGTTGCCCATGCCATCCTGTGAAGATCAGAGACACAGCGGTAATTATTTTGTGTTCTCCAATATAATGTGTTCACATCCTTTCCGAATTGGACCAAACTTGTGAATAATGATCATTTATGTTCTACAAAACAATCAACCTGCAACCCTTTCTCTCCTTGCCCCCTTTTCCTTTCTTTGGGGTGGAAAGAAAAGCCCTGCACCTTAAAAAAAAAAAAAAAAAACAACAAAAAAAAAAGCAATGGATTTATGCATAATTGAGTTGACCAATATAGCCAATGGTCATCACTTTTGCTACTTCGAGCTTATCATCAGCTTGACTTCTGAATAAAATCATTCATATCTTTTGTTTTGATTTTAATTGTACTAACAAACTGCCATGACAGATGCTCAGTTAAGCAGCATTCAGTTTGATCTAACTGTCTGTCGCCTAAATGCAGCCATTTTTGATATAGCATCAAAACAATATTTGAAATGAAAAATATGCTAGCAGCTCTGCAGCTCCTCTGGCATGTTTAAGGAGCCAGGAGTCATCCAGACCATCACACCACCACCATGTTTTGACTGCTGGTAGATGTCCTTTTGTGAAATCAGATCATATCATGACCCACCTAATGCCGGGTGCACACTGTATGATTTTGGCCTTTTCAGATGAAAGATACGCAATCAGGAAAAAATTGTCCATCGTGGCTCAAAAGCGATGGTCGTAGATCTCACAAGATGCTGCAACAGATATTAGCGGCGTCAGAAATTTGGATGAATCATCTCAGAGTGTGATGGCCTATCACTGCCTGAATGATCTCTGTCTGCTAACCACCCAATAGGAACACGCTAAAAGGCAAAGTAAATATCAGCACATCTACACAGCACAAGTAACAACGGCAGTTACAACGGAGAAACAGGAAGATAAATGTGCAACTGGAATAAATAAGAAAGACAGTTCTTTTTCTTGATGTTATTTATTTTCTTTTCAAAGCACACAGACACCACTACAGCAAAGTTAATGTTAAAATCATTGGTGTATTAGCACATTAGCGGCAAGCTGCTAATGACGAGGTGATTTCAAAAACACCTTGACGCTGCATTCAGAGCTTGAAATACACTCAGATTTATTTCTGTCATAGCCATGATTCAACATATGTTCATTCACAGTGCAACATACAGTATTATTATCATTAGAGATTTCACATCATGCAATGTGGCTTGCGTTAATCTCATAAGACTGCAAAAAAATCATACAGTGGGAACTCAGCATAAGTGGAAGTCTGCTGAGACCTGCAGTCAGTCGTCCCGCTGGGGGCTGCTGGATTTGCCTGTCTGCAATGAATCTAACCCTGCGAGAAGTAGGCCAAGCGTCTGCTGCTTTGCTGGTGGAGAACTTCCCAAAACAATTATCGCAGATGGTATGTCTTCAAGTTCAACCCGGATTGCTGTGAGTAGCCCCATTTCATTCTTGACCTTGTTTTGACAACAGACACCAACAGATGATTTTAGTTTTGTTTTATTGGTAACGATGCCATATTTACTGCAGCAGAACACCAAAACTTGTCCATTCTCTGTTTGGTACATTAAGTCAATTAACAGCCTCATGAATATGGTTAAAGATATTAACAGCAATCCAGTAACAGCAATCCAGAAGATTAGAGATGCTTTTATTCTCTACCAACAGATCAGAGGACATTTACAGGCAATTTACTAGCAAGCTTGACCCTTTACTTTTAAATTTTTCATTATATAAATATTTAAGATCATCCACTGGATTGTCTCAAAGATAAGACAGCTCTGTATAATAATGGAGTGAGAAAGAGGAAAAAAGCCAGCCATCTGCTCGTATGATCTTCTGCAAACACTTTTTCTGGTTTCGGTCCGTTCTTTGATCCCTCAGGGTTCAGACGAGCAAATGGAGATCAGGACCCCTTGAAATCCCTTGAAAGCAACTGCAAGCCTCCTCCATGTAATCCTCCCCTCCACAGTGTAAGACATATTGAAATTCTAGCACTGTTGTGGCAGTGTGTTCAGAAGGAAGTCCGGCACGTGTTGTGAGTATGAATTATCCCCAGGTTGAACTAAGCAGGCCTGCCAGAGATGGCTTTGTTATTTAAACTCGGTTTCAGAAGTTTGATTATGAAATACAACTGTAAGAAATGATACACAGAGACACGGCCACTGAGAGGCTCTGTTGGTGTGGTCAAACGTGCAAGACCAGCATCAATGTTTTGATGGGTTGTTGAACATGCAGGTTTTAGTTGGGATCCAAAGTTTCCATGCAACACATTCCATAGCAATGTAACCCTGCTATACAATATGACATATACATAATCCACACAAGTTACTCCTCAAACTGGATCACTGAAAATTTAGACTGCACATTCAGGATACAAGGATACATTATGACAGCTCAAAAGCGATCTTCTGTCTCCATATCCACATGCTTTTCACTCCATTTTGTACTCTTTGTACTTACAAAAGCTAACTTTTCAGAAATTCAATTCATATTTCAAGTAGAAACCTAATCTGAGAAGCCTAAACTCCATCACATATTGAAATAACTGTAGTAACACTATAATAGAATGATGACACTTCAATATGGGACTTTTTTGTTTTTTTTTAATCATTAGTGAAATCTGCTGACTGCCACAATGGGTACCATTGTGAGGGTTCAGAAAACCAGAAAATGTAGAATAGCACAATGAGAAAAAGAAACCATCAGAAACAGAAAGTGTAAATAAAATGTTCTCACTCTTGAGAGTTATTGTACACAAAAGGCACTATAGTTCAGCGTGCAGTGAACTTGAATTCTTCACCACTTCTCAGCTGCTTTGGAAAGTACAAACAGTTGGTCCTGAAGACAGTATAACATAACTACTGGTGTAGTTCTAATGCCTGAAAAAGACATTATGCTCAGAGAGGCTCCATCTTAATGGATGAGTTTGATTCCGATGTAGATAAAATTAAGTTGCTGGAAGTACCGGCGATCACTTCTTGATAATTTTCTTTGTTGTAATCTGGCAGGCATCAGGTCAGTTAAGGAAAACATATTATGACTTTTTTCAAAAGTTTATTCAATATTTTAAGGGATCCAGGAGATGTCAGTGACATTATTTGGTCAAAATACCACAGGGATAATTTCAACCTCTTTTCACAGCCACAAGTGGAGTTAACTCAGCTCCAGTCCACCAATTCTTTCCACGAGGTGTCTTTCTGCGCTGTCCCAGAATAATTTGACCTTCCCACTTTGGAGGTACAGCAAATGAGACATAAGAGACAAAATTTAAACTGACTGACTTGTGTTATGTTGAGGTTTCTGAGTTGGTTTTTACTTCAGACACCCAAATGTATCTTGTCAAGGTCCAAAAACGTGTTGTTTTTTGTTTGTTTGTTTGTTTTGCCTTTAAAAGTTAAATTATGGTAGAAAAACTCTCTGAAAAACTCTCTGCATGGAAAGTAGCTTTCCAAACACAAAAACATGAAAGAATTCTTCTTGCTGGGCTCCAAGCCATCTGTTTACGACCAAAACTAAGAAGTTTGAACCGGCCACCAACTAACATGAGCAGACTTAAAATACCATGACAATCAGAGGATGACTATTTTTCACCATAACTGCATAAGTGCAAGCTGAGTAGCCAGTTGAACTTTAAATTAGGTTCCAAGTTTCCTTTCAAGTAGCTGGCACCTATAATGGAATTTATTCATTGATTTTAATAAGACAGATACAGAAATAAACAAATATGTCACTAAAAAGCTGAAGAACAATTGCATTAAATAGTTTAGAAATGCAGCCTGCCATTTGTGTGGAACAGTAGCTTTAACTATTATGTCATTTTGAATAAATACAGATTTTATAAATCCAATTTAATGATCTCATTCCAGCATTTTTTTTATCTGCACAAGTCAATACAACAACAGTGTGTTTTATTCATTTCTAAGTTAAAGAATCTCACACCATTTGCTCTATGCTACTGTAAATATACAATAATATATTGTAATATCTTTTTTTTTCCAGAAAGAAAGTAGTAGCAGGTGTTTCATTATGAGATGTTTTCCATTCTGTTGGACAGGGAGAGAAAAAAGAAATTTGGTTCTCTGTATGTCCTGTATATATAGCAGAACTGACAATAAAGTCGACTTTGACTTTGACTTAATATGTCTGACACATCAGTCACCTGCCCCAAGGGCAAAGCTGGTAATTTGATCAAGAATGCCTTTGCAAAGTTTCACATTATAGACAAACTATCAACACAACAAACTGCCTGCACTTTGCACAATGAAGATAAACGGTCTGGTCCCATATGAGGTTTTCACCTGATCTTATTCCCTTTTTATTCTCTGCAGTGACCAGTGCTGTGCAGGCAGCACGGTGAGGAGAGCAGCCATGAATAATTGAAGAGTCTGACCTGCACACAGGCCTCTAAACAGTCTCTGCACCTCAACCTCTTTTTTTTCTCTCTCTCTAATATTCTTTCAATATCTTAATCAACTGTCATTTGTATGTATTTTCCCCTTCCACAAACACCCTCCACAAATGGTAAAAATATGGAACATTGGTTCAGCTTTCCAAGTGTGGCCAGCCTACCAAAATTATTTCAAGAGGGTTCCTACATCTCATCCAGGAGGTCAAAAAAGAACCCAGAACAACAGCTAAAGCTCTGCAGGCCTCACTGGCTGGAGAAAACACTGCTGACCAGAAAAAAAAACACAAATGCACATTTCACATTTGTTAAAAGACATCCTGATGATCTTCAAATTTTGGGAAAATATTCTGTGGACTCGAGAAAAAGGTGGAACTTTCTGATAGGTGTGTGTCTCATCACATCTGTGATAAAACTAACATTTCAGAAGGAATAAAAAACAACCCCAACAACACCCTGACCATCAATAATCACCATCACACCACTTGGCAGTGTGATGGTCTGAGGATGCTTTGCTGCTTCAGGTCCTGGATGACCTGCTGTAATTGATGGAACTATGAATCCTGCTCTCTACCAGAAAATCCTGAAGGAGAATGTCTGGCTATCAGTTCGTGAACTCAAGCTCACTTGGGTTCTGCAGACTATGATCCAGAGCACACCAGCAAGTCCACCTCTGAATGGCACAAAACAAACAAAAAAACAGAATGATTTTGGAGCGGTCCAGTTCAAGTCTGGACATTAATCCAACTTAGGTGCTGTGGCATGATCTTAAATGGGCCATTTATGCTCAAAAACCCTAATGTGGCTGAATTAAAACAAGTCTACAAAGAAGAGTGGGCCAAAATTCCTCCACAGTAATGAGAAAAACTCATTACCAGCTATCACCAACGCTTGACTGCAGTAGTTTATGCCACTGGTGGCACAACCAGCTGTTGGGGTGAGACGGCAATTACTTTGTCATGTAGGGTGGTTTGGGTACCATCAGCTCTGAAGTTTGCAGTGGAGGCCGATCGATTGATTGGTCCTACCAGTGAATGTCTATTTACAGAAGTATCTTCTTGAACGGGCGAACAAATGTTTTAACCTCTATGGGAAAATATTGACATTTCTATGTATTTTTTTTTATGTTAAATGAGTTGATCGTCATGTTTTGGTGTCGCGTTGTGCTACAGCCTCTCGTGTCCGTCTCGCAGCTACGAGAAACACTGAAGCAACAATAATGTTTCAAACAACTAGACATTTAAATAAACTTCAACAAAAACAAAGCTGTCAGGACAGATATTTCAGTGATCTCAACCACAACGAGCAGTTACTCAGCTACAGTGAACTCTCACAAAAGTTTTTCCATGAGGCAACACTGACTTCATCCCACTAATTCTGGAAAAAAAAAAAAAAGTTTCTGCAAAACAAACAGCATCGTCTCTACCTGCAGACTAAGAACTCAGAGAGGAGAAGAGATGACTGAAAGTCACTGATCTGAAGCCAGCAAAGCTGCTTGCTTTAGTTACATTTGTTTTAGCTACAATGCTTTATATAGTGACTTTGCTGCTGTAAACACTGCCGCAGAAACAAAACTTTTTTTTTATTTTTAAAAGAGGACAATTTTTTACATAAATATCTATGTGCAAATTAAAATGTTCATTTGAGAGGCAATCTTTTAAGAAAAAACAAACATATGTATGTATATATATATATATATATATATATATACACACATGTGACCAGAGCCAAATCTCTGTGTAACACAATTTTGTGGAATTATACACAAGTCAAATTAACCCTTGTTACATATATACAAATACACACGCACATAGATTTATATATATATATATATATATGTGTGTGTGTGTGT
>JBAMYA010047405.1:0-10426 GCA_037176975.1 Arrhamphus sclerolepis
TGGGATAGGCTCCAGCAGACCCCCGTGACCCTGAACAGGAAATAGCGGGTATAGATAATGGATGGATGGATGGATGTCCAAATATATTTTAAAATATACAAGCTTTCATAGGGTGTCCTAATTTTCTCACATGACTGCACCTTGTAGTTGACCTGGATTTGAGACGCAGCAATGATGCTTTCTAAAGAAGGGACAGAGCAGACTTAATTTCTGGGGATGCTTAGGTCCTTTGGTGTATGATGCAAGATGTTTCATGTCTCATATACACTCATCTGTTGTGGTAGCAGCATCAGAGCCTGTGACTTAAAAACTGAACGAACAAGGTGGCTCTGTTCTGGAACTTCTAGAGCTGATTCTGCAACCTGAGCATCCTTTTCACAACAGATATTCAACAACTGTGTGTTCAGTGAGAGGCTTCTTTAGATCTGCTACAAAACATAGGAGATCCCTCCTGCGCACAGATATATATTTATTTATATCGTTATATGCGTACATATACATAATTTACCTTAAGGAATTAATAAAGTTCTTTCATTATCTATACCTGCTATTTCCTGTATTACTGAATTTAATTAAACTGATCTGAATCTCTTGATGTGATAAGTGTAGAGGATTGACTTGTACGATGTGAATTATTTAATGTGCCACTTCGCCTTGCAGATGTAATTCTTTCAGGAGGATTTAAGAACTGGATTATTGATAAGGAAAAACTTCTTACCCCTGTCGGTACTCTTACAGTAGATGTTGCTGGGCCGGCTGGCATTGG
Source organism: Arrhamphus sclerolepis (assembly GCA_037176975.1). Classification (NCBI taxonomy): domain Eukaryota; kingdom Metazoa; phylum Chordata; class Actinopteri; order Beloniformes; family Hemiramphidae; genus Arrhamphus; species Arrhamphus sclerolepis. Next base: position 767 of record JBAMYA010047405.1, read on the forward strand.
GGTTCCTGGCAATATGAATTTGGACCTGGACGCAGTAATTGCTCTGAGGCTGCAGGCCATCCAGAACCACCCGGTTCTGCTGTATGTTGGTGATGTTTATGGGCTGGAGGACACAAAAGAAAAGAAGTTAGGCTCTATTTCAGGGGTTCCAAGAGAACCTAACCAGATATGAAATTCAACTCATGGGCCCAACAGCCATTCAAAAGCACAGGAAAAAAAAGCCCATTAAAAATGGAAGACTATTCTTTTTGCCCAGACGTCACAGTGCCCTACCCTGATTTGTGTAGATTTCATACAAAAGCTTTGCACAAACCTAAAAATCTGTGTACACACAAAAAATAATTCTGTGGGTTATGAAAACGACATATTGCTCAGCGGTGAAATGTAGCTAGAACAGGTGGTGACTCTGATTAGAATTAGCAGCTAGAGGACTCGTATAAACCGGGTTAGTAGAGACATCGGACTCGTGATTCAGTAGAAAGCGTCGGCTCATTAACCCGAGTAAATAAATAACCAGCCAGCTCTACCCGCGCCTCAGTAGCGCAGAGCGGGCAGAGAGATAAGAAGAGGATATGAGTTGATGAACGTTGCATGGAAGTAGATTGTTGCTTAAAATGGGTAGAAAAAAATTTAAATGACGGTCTATTTACAGAGGTGTAGTGCCACTGTCTTTTTACGGTGGGGAGAACGCTGCCTGTGCGTAGTGTGCGATTGTACATGGCCTACCACCTTCTGGCTGAGTTGCTGTCATTCCTAATCGCTTCCACTTTGTTACCACTGACAATTGGCATGGAATGCTTAGTGCTGAAAAATTTCAAAACAGGCACAGGCAGCATCCTATAACGAACGACCCATTCTTTCACAAATGTTTGTAGAAGCAGTCTGCATGCGTATATGATTGATATTATGCGTCTGTGAAGTGATGAGAATACCTGAAATTCAATGATTTGGATGGGTGAGTGAATACTTTTGGCAATGTAGTGTAGTGATTAGAAAGTTAACCTTGTTTCTGTTTAAAATTAATATTGTTGCAAATATATTTTTGCGGACCTGAATGGCAGCTTGACTCGGCTGCATGGCCCTGGTTCTGGGTGGTCCAGCTCCAGCACCTTAAAGTGGTATCACATGTCTGTGTGCCAAATTGTGTAGGAAGCCACATGCCAGCACAATGCGCCACACCTTATCAGGGCAATATCTTGACTTTGAGTTACAAGTAAATTGCAGTTTATGGTGTCAAATGGTTAATTCATGACCTGGATGACTTAGTGTCTGCACCAGTGATATGCTACTTCCAGAATGGCAAATTGGATTTCATCAATTCTGCAACTACAGGAGTATTAAAATACCCACCTTTTTTTCGTCGCCTTTCTTCCAGTAGGTGATGTTGTAAGTTGCTACGCTGTACACATTCCTCAGTGTTGAGATCCTGAAGACTGGATCTTTAATGATCACCTCCAGATTGGCCCCACTGGGTAGGAGAAACACGCTGGGTGAATCGATGGAAGCTAAAGGAGAAAGAGAGAAAAGTGTTTGTACAAAATTAGATTCAGGAGATGTCTTCCAGAGCTGATCATTTGTCACCAAGTTACAGTAAACCTCTGATACCAACTGCTGATAAAACCTACATACCAGAGTTCAGCAGCATCCAAAAAAAAAAGTCAGTTTCTCTGAATGAGGGTTAGACTGCCAAGGCCCATGCCTTTGGATGCTACTCTCCATGGGCATGTCCTGTAGGCGGTGGGTCCAAAAGCACCCCGCCTACCAGGAAGTAAACATTCCTAACCAGACTCTTTGCAGGGATGAAATGAAGTGCAAAGAGCGTGGTAAGGACCATGCTATGTTTTTAAAACAATGCTCTGAAAACAGATTGCTTGTTCTTCTCAATATCAAGCACAACTTGTTCTTTGTCTCAAGTAATTCTGCTCAGCAAGACTTGAATAAAAAAAAATCTGGTTTGAACAGCTCCCTGGATGAGAGCTGGGTATCGAGTACCTCCTTCTCATGCCTTTTCCTTTCTCCCTGTGTGATTATATACTCCAATAATTTTGCAATCCAGCAGAGCAGCTGGGGTGGTACTAGTTTTTGTCTGCTCTTGTTTGTGCACAAAGTAATAAACCTGCAAAGCTCAAACTTGTAGGTCTCACTGCGTCATTGTTAACAGAAATTTCCACCACAGCTGTAACTCAGCCATACATGTTTTAATCTGGTTCGGAATTGATATTTATGATTATAGTCCGAGCCCTACATCTACATTATAATATTTAGTAAAAGTCGTAGTGCCACCTACTGGCAGCAGGAAATGTCATTGTCACCACATAGTGGTTCAGGAAACGGCACCAGTGAGGGACAGACTGGCACACCTGTGCTGCACGTGCACCTGTGAGCTTTAATAAAAATACTGGAACTCCATAAGTTGTTGGTGGATTCTGGGCTGCATACCTGCTTCTAGTAAAATTAGCTGATACACATGAAGCCTGATCAACCAGTAGCTAAGATACTGAAGATAACTGAAAGTAAAAACTTTGACATTCTTTCCAAAGACATCCCCATGACGGTATGGCAAAGTTCAATATCTCATCATGAATAGATAGGGCTGCGTATAGTTTAAAATGTTCTGATATCAATACCAAAACTGATGCCTTGTTTTCGACACCGATGCCAGATCAATACTTTTTTTTGATAATAATTTATAAGATTTTAGCACACAGGAAGGTATTTTAGATATTAGATATCAAAATATTGTTCATTTTTAATAATCAAGACAAAATGTTTAGTTAATCATATTGATTTGAAGTCCCAGAATATGACTGAACAATAGAAAACTTTCATTTACTTTGAAGTAGTTTCAGAAGGTAGGTTTACGACCCATTTGACATAAATAATCGTTCACTTATTGACTAGTTTAAGTTTTTAATGCACAAAACCAAAAGTACTGAACCTGTTATCAGTGGACAGATATTAAAATATTTCTACCCATTATTCCAGTTCATGTTTTTCCAAGTTTCAGTTCATAAAAGTTCATTCATTCCAGAAAAGAAGAATGCTCAATAATACAGTACAAGTTTTATATCTGACCTACCCATTCAAAATAAACATGTTTAGACCACCACCTAGTTATGCTGCTATAGGCCTAGGCTGCTGGGGGGAGTCCTGTGAGCATGGCGGACGAGTCCACTGAGCATCTTCACTCTGACTCAAGAGCTTAATTTGTAAATCAAACGATGCCGGAACGCAAACTGCGATTTGAGTCAAGGGTTACCTGAGGTTAACACTGATACTGGAACATACGCATCAAAACACTTGGGGGCATGTCAAAATACCAAGCCAATTGATATTTATATATTACTTTAAAATGCTTTATGTGTAATTTATATAGTGTATTAAGTGCAGGATCACGTCTTGCCTTACTAGTTGTTCATTATATCCCACACTGCGGCCAGGTGTGCCTCATCCTCCTCCCTGTTCCGCACTTTGCTCCTTATTTTGACAAATGACGCCTTTAGTTTCAAATGTGACGTACTAGTAATGTGATTCAAACGTTTCTCTTTTCAACATAATTTTATAAGGAATTAATAATTCCAATTTTATTAATGATCCACATAAATGTTAACACTGATCTGCAATTAAGTTTTGTTTGTTTGCTATATTTTTGTGTTTTTAATTAAAAATAAATACCATGACTTTGAACTTTCAGGGGCGGAGGTTTAGGGCAAAAGCCGAAGTGCTAATTTGATGGGACATATCTTATGTGATTTTAAGAAGCTCGTAAGTGGATGCTATATTTGAAATTTATGTTTTGTGTAATTATTTGGAGATTGCATAACCTGTAATTTTTTTTTTTGTTCAAGACAATCAATTTTGTTCATGGCTTCATTATTAGTAGCCTTGAGACTTATCGGATCCAAGCAAACAGTTACGGCAACGCGTCCTGTCAAAATAAGAGAGTTCCTGGATCCTGTTCCGGCAGGATCCGGGAACTTCTATTCTTGTAGAGGATGTCAATCATCTTCCTCCAAACCAGTTTACTGTCAACACCCAGATATTTGTAGTCCTCCATATTGTCCATAACAACCCCCTGGGTGGAAACAGGGGTCACCGGCACCTTGGTCCTTCTCAGATCCACAACCAGGTGTGTATGATCCAGTTTGCTCTACTCCAGTTTGCTTAGAAAAAAATAAATGTGTTATTCAGAATGTTGAATATCAGTGTAACTACTCATTTCCCTTTTCTTTGCAGATTCAGGATAAGCATAAGTTCAAGATCCACTTTCATCTAGTGTTCATTTCATTTCAAAACTTGGCTCACACTTGATTGTTGACCGAAAGCTGCCATCTCTTTTCTACTGAGATCTTTAATTTTACAGTTCCTGCAATAACCTGCATTTACAGGTATAGCAACAATTCTTGGGGTTTACGATTTAACTTTTTCACTCTCATTTTTAAATCTTTCCATAATATGTCATAAATTTGAGGTCTCAAAATTTCAGCAAGGAGTCATTGGACCATCTGTACCACATTCCTACAGCACTGCATAGTTTAATGAAATGTTGTACGTATTTATGAGATAAAATCAATAAAAATATCAGCAATTTAACGCTAGCACACAGTCTCACAGAAATGTACTTTTATTTTAAGAAAATAAATTAGAGAGAACAGCCATGCTTGCAGTATAATGCACATTATATTATGCTCATAAGTTAAACTGTAAAAATATTATTATTTAATTCTATTAAGGTTTCACGCAGCAATTAAATAATGTCAGGAAATCAAGCAGAAGATATTAGCAATGTCTACTGTTCTATACTCAGCAAATTGTATTTCCAAGAGTTTCATTCTGCTAATTAATAATCTTAGGAAACCCAGTAACATGTAAAACATTACAAGAAAGAATTTCAATCTTGGGCCTCAGCGCTGTTACCTGTGTTACTTTAAAATGGTCAACTGCTACACCGGCATACAAGCCAGATGTAAACATAGTTGCTCGCTCTATCAGACCTTTTCAAAATAACTTACAACAAAATGGCTGAAGCAAAACCCACAACGTGCAACGTGATAACAATTTTATTTTTGTCTGTCCTTAACCGTAGTCGTTCCACACACACAAAAAAAAATCTTCTCTCAATAGTGACTGTTTAAACAAAAAACAAAGTACCACTGCAGTACTAAGTAGGTAAATCAACCTGGTTTCACTTTGTGCTGTTTTTTTGTTGTTTTTTTTTAAAGTAGATTTACTTGACTAGCTGTTCTTGGTCTGTCGGCATCAAATAAAATATGCTAACATGATGTCTTTAGGGTAGGAGGAAACCGGAAACTCCACATAGAAAGAGCTGAACCAAGCTCCAACTGGACCTTTGTCCTGTGAAGTGTCAGTGCTAACCACTACACCACTGAGATATGAACCTCAAACCACCTGCTAAGCTTTCTCATCTGCCCTTTTGTGAATTAACGAGGGGTTCTTGGGAGACGCCAAGATGGCGTAGCTGAGAAACGTCAATTTTTGACTGCAGAAATACACTCATGAAACAAGACATGAAACAAAATTTGAACTCACTGTCCCTGTCCAGAGTAATTTGTTTACTTTCCACCCACGGAGACTTCTGGTCCCCCAGTTGGGCCTGGACTCTTCCAATGTAATATCCATAAACACTGATGTTGTTAGACGTGAGGTCGCATTCCAGAGTGGAGATCTTCATGCAGCCACTACTGAACTTGGTAACCGAGCTCCTGAAAGAAAAAAAAAGTTAAAAACCAAAGACCTACTTCCACGTGTCAAAACAGTTTCTGTACTTGCTAACCAAGCTCCTGCCAAAGAATAAAGTACTCGATAACCAAGTTCCTAAAATAAAAATAAGTATTTAAACCACAGTCCTGACTTCATCATGTCTCAGCACCCTCTGTACTCAGAAACCAACTTCTGCACGAGGAGCCAAGGTAGAGGCTGTTTGGCCTGCTGTCCTCCAGTTAAACCCAGCCTTTAGCCAGGTAGCTGCTAATTACTGCTTAGTTAGGCTTAGACACTGGACCCTTCCAGGCCAACCCAGAACGGGCAAGTGATTGGAAGATGCCTGCTTTACAGTAGCTATCACAAGCTAGCCATTTTATCTTAGCTGTAGTCATGTTAACCTATAATGCAAACTAACATTACTATACATTCATTCTGATTTTGAGAGGGAAATGTGCTGTGTTTGTGATGTACACCCATTTTTCAGGAATTTATCCTTATGAGTGTGGGATCATGGGAAATCCTGTGTTTTTGTAGACAAGTGCGAGCAAATTGAGAAAGTGGAACTGGAGGAGTTGGAGAAGAGAGGAAAGATAGCAGAGCAGGGTGGGGGGTGATGGGATATTTTGACTGATGGGCTGAATGTATGTAGGAATACGGGGGTGATATGGGAGAAAGCAGGAGGAGTCTTTTAGAAACATGGGGTGAGTTGTTACCAAATAGAAACATGATGTGTACTTGTGACACACTAATGATTTTTTTTAAAGAGCATTAGGTCTTTTTTTTTGGTCACAGTTCACCAACAATTAATAAATAAATAACAACTGTGAACTCCTTCCTTGCATCACAAATATCTCACACAGTATGTCCATACTTTGCATGAAACATCTTGCATTATTAACTGTATCAGCTATTATTGATATGCAAATACTGTTTTCTTAATGATGATGGGGACACGGAACATACTCTATTTATCTGAAAGTCTAAGACTAATATATCTTTTTTTTTCATATTTGCCACAAAGTCATAAGACAATCAACATGATTTAAAAGCTGTCATTCATTGTTGGAGATAGCATTATTAGTATCCTGCTCCCACTTCTGAGTAAAGAAATGTCTCGTTAGGACTTCACAGTGAGACTGACTGTATTGATCATCCATATTCCTATCTAGGCTCCTTGAATGTCTGTGGAAATGCACACACATAAGCCTTGATCACGTCCACCTATTACTTTTTGTGCATTTCTGGTTCTTAACGTTGCATATTGTTCACTATTACAATGTGATGTCACCTTTGTGCTGTAAAGATTCACAGACATGGATTTCTGGTTCAACAACAGTTTTTTAATTAACTCAAACCAAGTCTTTGTGACTGACTCATTTGCCTTGATTTTAAGTCACTGGGATAATTTGTAGGTCTTTTCAAGGTACATTGAATTTTATTTATTTTTTACATTTCTGTGTGTGGGTAAAGAACATAGCAATATCACTAAATATTGATTGAAATGGTTAGTTAATAGTGAGATTCAAACAATGTTTATTTCTTTTTTGTTTGTTTGTTTCTGACGCTTTTGGATAATTAAACATAGTTGGGTCACTGATCCAGAAACATTATTGCTGTTCATGAGAAACAAACATAACAGGAGGGTTCTTAAATAAAAATAAAGTTGTCCTCTAAAGAGATGTGGTGGTAGTGGTTCAAATGGGGGAATGACAAAAAGAGTATAATCACCCTTATCTTCAATACATTTTATGTAGGCCTACTTTGAAAGATATTGCTGGCCCTATCTGATTTGATGTATTCTGTTTTTGTCGCGTAACCAACTTCTCCTTTGGGGACACAAATAGCCTAAATTAGGCTGAAGTTCTCTCTTTATGGTCCATGAGAGAGCAAGATTCAGGCCTGCGGTATCTACTGACCTGTACTCGGTGGAGTAAGTGACGTTGTCAGGTGCCCCTTCAGGTGGTCCCCATCTTAACATCAGGCCCATGTTAGTGGAGCTCAGGTGGACGTTGGTGGGACCTCTCAGGCTCCCCGACATCACTGCAAAGTCCACATCCAAACCATGTTAGAACTCAATAACTAACGTTTCACGACAAGCATCACTCTCTCACATTCAACCACACTTCAGTTTTTAAGACAGCTTCTGGCTATTTTGGTGTCGGAAAATCTACCAATGACCATCTTTCAAACCAAAAAGCCGCCTTTTACAGTTATAAAGTAATTACAGTAGCTGCGAATAAAGGCAGAAGTAGTGATCGTGATACTAAGAGAGCGTGGGTCGCTTCTTCGTGAAACTCTGTGTTAAAACGGTATCCGTCACTTCTTGTATGAATGAAGATATACCTGTAAACAAAGCTGAGAAGATGAGGACGAGCGCACATCCAGACACCGACATGTCTCCACAGATCCTCCGTGTCTTAACTTATCCAGACCCAATAGTTACCCCCTGAAGTATTTCCTGGTCTCGTTGCCAAACAGAAGGCGGAGCACTGTGGGGAAATAACACCGATCTGCGCGGAAAGTTTCCAGAAATCAGCCTATGAGCGCTTCAGAAGTGTGTCATCCTTTTCATATAACGCAGCTAAAGACAGTCGACGTAATACTTAGGTTTTATGTCATGTGAGTGAATTTAATGGGTATTAAGGTAACCGCTTTTAAGTGATACTTTCAAAATAAAAGCACAACCAATCGTAAATATTCCGACACCGGAGATCCGTTTCAGAAAGCAGGTTATGTAGAAGTATGTTGCACCGACACTCGTGGAAACTTTTCGCTTTTCACAAACCAGGGGACCGCTTCAGAGAGAATAGGTTCAACAAACTCCGACTCAAGAAACTAACTCGGAGCCAACAACTTCTCAGTTAAGAAACTCTGACTTTCAGCTTTCAGAACAGGTGTTCAGAGTTGGTTCAGTTTTGAGTATGGTGACTCTGAGTTATCGACTATTTAAAAAGGCCATCATCAACGAGCTCTAATACCGTGATTCACCATGACAACGCCAGTAAGCGGAAGAGAACGAAGAGAAGACTCTTCTTTGTTGAATTAGATTTTTATTGTAGTCACGTGACTATCTGAAGACGACTGCTGCAATGAAAAGTCAGTTGCGTAATTTAGATTTGGAGGCAAAAAAAAATCAATCAATCAATCCAGAAATCCTGCTAACATAAAAAACAACAACTTTGAAACAGTTGAAGATGGGGTATAAACACATTTCAGACAGATAACTCAAATGTAATAAGCTTGGTTGGATTTACTTTAAAATTATTAAATAAAACAGCATCATTCAAGGATGGTCAATATATCTACCCACACTGGTAAATCCTAACGGGATATTTGTTTATTAACATAAGTGGAAGCAGAACACTAATATAGTTATAGTTATTTCAAACAATTGATATCTTTTAAATCAAGTTAATTATTCGATGACCGTGGAAAATGGAAATAAAAAAGTTGCAAAACATATAGGCTATAGAGCAGGGGTCTCAAACTCAATTTACCTTGGGGCCACTGGAAGCCAGTCTAGGTGAGGCTGGGGCCACATAAAATGCAAAAATTATAATTTAATTTGTATAAAGTCTCAATTTAAAGTTGTAAGAGAACGTATGTAGCCTGTTATCCTTACATATATATATATATATATATATATGTGTGTGTGTGTGTGTGTGTGTGTGTGTGTGTATTTATAAATACAGTCCCCTCCAAAAGTCGGCAAGTTTGTACACTGAAGACATTTGAGTTTCAGATCAGAAGATGAATATGAGACAAAAGTTCAGAATTCCAGCTTTTATTACATGGTATTTACATCCAGATGTGCTAAACAACTCAGGACAGAGCATCTTTTCTTTGAACCCTGCCACTGTTCAAGTGAGCAAAAGTATTGGAACATGTGACTGATGGGTGTTTCTAGTTGCTCAGGTGTTGCCTTTTAGATTGATT
>JBAMYA010047406.1:0-10426 GCA_037176975.1 Arrhamphus sclerolepis
GCCAGCTGAGGTGGCTCGGGCATCTGCGCCGGATGCCCCCTGGACGCCTCCCTCGGGAGGTGTTCCAGGCATGTCCCGCCGAGAGGAGACCCAGAGGAAGACCCAGGACATGCTGGGGCGACTATGTCACTGGGCTGGCCTGGGAACGCCTTGGGATCCTCCCGGAGGAGCTAGAGGAAGGAGGAGGTTTGGGCGTCCCTGCTCAGGCTGCTGCCCCCGCGACCCGGTACCGGATAAGCGGAGGAAGATGGATGGATGGGAACATTATGTGTAATTCATTTGTGTTTTTCCTTAACAGGTGAGCACTATACAAGCCCAGTTCCAATGGAACGTTGTGTAAAACAGAATCAATGATTTGCAAATCCTTTTCAACCTATATTCAATTAAATATACTACAAAGACAAGATATTTAATGATCAAACTGATCAACTTTATTGGTTTTTTTTTTGCAAATATTCACTCATTTTGAATTTGATGTCTGCAACACGTTCCAAGCTGGGACAGGGGTATGTTTACCGTTGTTACATCACCTTTCCTTTTATCAACACTCAGTAAGCATTTGGGAACTGAGGACACTAATTTTTTAAGCTTTGTAGGTGGAATTCTTTCCCATTCTTGCTTGATGTACAACTTCAGTTGCTCAACAGTTCCGGGTCTCCGTTGTTGTATTTTGCGCTCCAGACATTTTCAATGGGAGAAGTTCTGGACTGCAGGCAGGCCAGTCTAGCATCCGCACTCTTTTACTACAAAGCCACGCTGTTGGAACACATGCAGAATGTGGCTTGGCATTGTCTTGCTGAAATAAGCAGGAATGTTCCTGAAAAAGACATTGCTTGGATTGGAGCATATGTTGGTCCAAAACCTGCAAGTACCTTTCAGCATTAATGATGCCTTCACAGATGCCACACTGACACCCCCACACCCCCATACCATCACAAATGCTGGCTTTGGAACGTTGCGCTGATAACAATCCACAGTCCTTTTCCTCTTTGGCCTGGAGGACACAACGTCCATGATTGCCAAATGCAATTTGAAATGTGGACTCGTCAGACCACAGCAAACTGACAATGGTTCCTGAGCCCACGTGGTGATATCCTTCACAGAATGAAGTCAGCTTTTAATGCAGTGCTGCCTGAGGAATCAAAGCTCACGGGCATTCAGTGTTGGTTTTTGGCTTTGCAGCTTACATGCAGAAATTCTTCCAGATTCTCTGAATCTTTTGATGATATCATGGACTGCAGATGATGAAATACATACATTTCTTGCAACTGTATGTTGAGAAACATTGTTCTTAAACGGTTGGGCTCTTTGTTCACGCAGTTGTTCACAAAGTGGTGAACCTTACCCCATCCTTGCTTGTGAACGACTGAGCCTTTCAGGGATGCTCCTTTTATACCCAATCAAGACACTTGCCTGCTTCCAGCTAACCTGATCACCTTTGGAATGTTCCACACAGATGTTTTTTTTGAGCATTTCTCAACTGCAACAGTCTTTGGTTGCCCCTGTCCAGCTTTTTTGAAACATGTTGCAGACATCAAATTCAAAATGAGTGAAAATTTGCTAAAAGAAACGAAGTTTATCAGTTTGAACATTAAATATCTTGTCTTTGTAGTGTATTCAACTGAATATAGGTTTATAGGTTGTAGTTCCGTATGTTATCAGGCACTCACACTGCTTTATTTTATGTAAAAGACCAACTAATACAATTGTTAGATTTCAGTTTTATGGTCATAGTTGGTGATTGGTATGTTACTGAACATCAATGAACCATGTCAACTGCTTTTCTGTGCATTTCAATTAGCTTCAGTGACTGAAACATGCTAGTGAGGTTAGATGGAAAAACTGTGTGTATTCTGTTTAAATATATAAGGTGTTTCTATTTAAATATGTCGCAGTTTGAGTTAAATGTTACAGAAATATATTTAAGAAGTAAGCGTTATACCTATGTGAATGAGAAATGACAGATATAGATATATATGCATTTCATGCTGTGAACATTATGTTGTACATGAGGTCAATATGCAAATAAACAAATACATTTTTATTCACTTTGTTATTCCATATGTGCTTATGGCAAAGTTACGTACTATTTACTATTTTTGGTGCTGAAAATACAAAACCTAAAAACAGCAGGATCGTCAGTTTCTCTTGTGTATGTTTACCTTTTTTGGAGATGTGTTACATTTCCAGTTTCAAAGTTAGTGACGCAAAGGCTTGTGGGACACTCACCCAGAGCAGGTAGTAACCTCTGTAAGGCATTCTTGTTCCTCAATTTAGCAATGTGGAGGATGTAATAGAGACCCATTTCACAGGCCACTCTGTTGTCCTGCAAGTATCTGGGGAAGTTGAGGGGAGGGGGGTTAAGGAAAGACAGACACACTTAGCTTTAGCTAGAGCATAACAAATATTTGGCTAATTTGACCAATTATTTGAGCTAGTTTTTTGTGATTTCTTACCCAAAAAGGTTATTCTTACAAATGCTCATCATTAGACTATCATAGGTGTTCAAAGATTATCACACAGTTATATTTCTTGTGAGGCTGAAGCAGTCAACATGGATTATTAGCTCAGAATTTCAAATAAGAATATCTTTAAATGATACCCACAAACCTGTGGGTATGTATGTTTGGAAATGACTAACCAATCAAACATTTTTTGGCTTAATAATAATTCTGAAATTAAATACATTATGCTACATTCACACCCCAGGCAAAAGTGAGCCAGATAGCTGATTTTATGTGACTGTCTGAACAGCTCAAATGAGACAAAATCTTTTTTTTTCTTCAAAACAAACCTGGGTCACTTTTGTATGAGGTCCTAAATAGGAAAACTATCTGATGTTTTCCAATAGGACTTCAATGTGAACATTCGATTTAATATTTATCCATAATTATGTATATACAAGCAAGGACTCATATCATGACCTAATATTTTAAGTTTTTAAGTCAATATTTTAGTCGTCAAATGTTTAGCCTTAACACATTCAGTAATGTGCTGTTCAGTAAATACGTTCAAATGTACTGAACGAAACATTTTTGACTTACTCCTGGTCCTCGGGGAATACTAGCCCAGGTAACACTAATTCACTGTTATGCAAATGATGTCACAATTCTGCAGTGAATTTGGACCACAAAACACAAATTTAAATAATCTTATAATCTCTTTATGAATTTTCCAGCTTCAAAAATAAATCATACAGGCTCACTGCTACTACATTACTTTTAATACACCAGACATAATGTGTCTGACGTCACATGCAAGTCCCTTTAAAAGAATGGCCAATTCACACTTGGGTATACGTCACATTTAAAATACTAATGTGAGTTTGTGCTTTACCCATAATTTTTATTTGAGTGCAACTTTAAAATAGACTTTAATAACAATTCTGCTCACTATTTTTTTTGAGTATTGTTTTTAGATGAATTGTGCAGTTTTTTTGAAAGTCGGATGAAAGGGCTCAGACCAGTTCATTTTACTTCACTTTTTTCTGCCTGGACCCCTAAAAAAGGTGTAATAATTGAAGTCATATTATGTAGCATCAAACACAAACCCACTCCATCAGACTCTCCAGTCACGTTTCCCCGACAATCCCCGCTAACCCTGCTGTCTACCTGCTGAATGCGCCTGGAAGAGTGGTCGGGTATGACATTGAGCTCTTCTCTTCACCAGGAAGCTTCTGCTCCACCATGAAGGTGTAATCATCAACAACCACTGACATCATTGCAGGAAGGAAGCGTGTTACCACTTCCAAATCCTGAGGAAGCACAAAAAGAAAGAAAAATGAAAAACAACTGACTGTATTTGCAGACCTGTATGTGTATGTGCTGTAATTAATTAATCTCAATTAATCGCATCTTAATCACATAATATTTTGTATTTCCCTAAAGATCCTAACCCAAAGACAGTCATTTTATCGAGTTTGGGCTTCCGACACCTCTTGCCCGACTGCTAGTGCTAACCCTACACCCAGAGCAGCCATCTTCGACTGTCAGCTCGGGGGTGGTGAGGATTCTCTGACTTTCTGACTTGGATTTCTGATTCCACGGGGCGTTCCAGTTGAAATTTCCCACTCAGAACTCCGATATCCCAACTTCCCAGTACAAATGGAATGCAGCACAACAGTTTCAGTGGTTTCTGTGCTCACTGCAACATACTTGGGAGAATTTGGCATTTGGAAATGGGAAGTGAGATGTATGCAGAAGTTATCACAAACTGACGAGATTTGGTGGGGCATTTTGAATCGACCCCGTGACCCTACACTGGAAATAGCAGGTATAGATAATGAATGAATGAATGGATTTTGAATTGAAATTTCGTATCTGCATAATTTACAATTTTTGCTGCACAACTGCTTTGTGGCAAAAACAAGGAAATACATCCTTTGAAAAACAATGACACTTTATGAACAGAGACACCTGTTGTCAGAATACACACCAAACGAGGCTCTTTGAAGACCTGACTGTCAATCATATCCCATGCTCCTTGACCAAGTGACAGCATCCTCAATAGCAGCATCAGGTCTGGACTGTCCTGTTTACAAACACAGACAGCAAAAGTCTGACAGTCTAAAAAAATGTTTATGTATTTGGAGAACTCCCTGTAACACAAGCTAGGACAGTAGAGAAATACCACGTTGGAATGTTGCCATTCCCTCTCACAACACTTAGAGATATTCTAGGATTGAGAACACGAAATGATAAAGCAATTAATGTCAACCTCAACACTTAATTTTAATTTCTCCCAGGGATTAATAAAGTAAATTCTGATTCTGATGAGTTTACAAGTGGTCACAGATACATTTTTAAAATAGGAAGGAAATCAGGGAGTCATTATTAAATCTGAGTGTGGGCCTGTGAATTCAGTGTGGTGGAAATCACTATAATTCGTCAATCAGGACAAACTGGAACAACAAATTTCAAAGCTACTAATGGTCATTATGCTTCAAACGTACAATATTTTCCAGCCTTGATTCATGTCACTTTGATTCCTCTTCGCCCACCCCTCCGATAGTTCTCTACCAGAAAACTATATAAAAAAAAAAAAAAAGCATACCCACATAAGAATGCATTATCATGCAAGCTTACTCTAGGTAAAGCATCTTGACTCAGCAGCTCTTGCAAGTTCCTCATTATACTCAGGACGATAGTATTACAGGCGAATGGATCACAAAGGATCATGGATAGGTCCCTGTAATGCACAGACGCCATGACAATTAATTAACATGTTAACAAAAGATCATTAACTCCACTGGAGAACCACTTGATCATCTATTACCCAAGGACTTGCTCCTGTCCTTTCTTCACACCATCCAGGAAACCTTGCAGCTCTCTGGCTCGCTTGCCATCCACAAACCTCTCACGGATGCAGGCATCTAAACACCAAGTGAACTTTGGGAGTGCATGTCAGAAACAGAAAAAAGAAAAGTCTAGCACTGATCTAAAAACAAAAAATGTGAGGCTTTTGATTTACTAGCAAGGTTTGTGAGTTCACCTTGTGACAGGGGTCAACAGTGCAGATCTCACTGATGTCCAGGTCATGAAGAGACATCAGCAGCTCTGCTCTCAATGTGCAGTAGTGCACGTTTCGAGTTCGAAGGAAGAGTGTTCGTAAAAATTGAAGCACCATATCATAGAGCTTCACATTTTTTCCAATCATTTGGGTCAACTTTAAAACCACCTATAATACACAACAACAGGAAGAGTAACAGCAACACAATATCCTGGAATTATTAACCCTATCACATTAAGCACAATTGCACACATTGCAATTAAAACGTTTTTTCACAATTTATATTAGATGTGATTTCAAAAGTTCATTTTTGCATGTTTTTTTAAATTCTGATCCAGGCACTAACATCAACCCATGTAAACAGTTGAAAAATTAAAACACTAGCACTCGTCTAAGTCAGTAAGAAAATGCTCATCGACTCCTTTTCAAACCACTGTTTCTGAACCATAAGCCATTAAACCATAATTCATGCGTTTTCTGATTTCCAGGTTTTGTTAAATAGCTAAGACTTTAAATTTTCACCTGGCCTTTTTTTTTTTAAATTCCATGATGTCATTTTTGCTATATTTGGAAGAGGGAGAAAAACACAAGGAAATACATGACTTTTTTCAATACGTGACTGTGTCAAACTATTCCCTGTTCCCTTCTTCACTAAGAATTGTTGCTTGTACGGGGTGCTTGACAATGAACTTTGTAAAATGCAACAATATATTCAAGTGGTTAATGTGTTTCACATTTTAAGTATTAAACATATGGCTCACCTCGCCTTGGCGTCGCATTTTTGGAGAAGGACTGAAGAAATTGTGCAGGATGGAGAGGTCACTGCTGAAAAGAGCTGCTTCCTTCTCTACAATGTACTGCTTAAGCAAGGGTGAGACTTCATCTCCAAACAAAGCCTGGTTATCTTGCCAGATCTGTCTTTTCACCTCAACGGCACACACCTTGTACAGCTCTTTGTCTGCCATTACCATCTTCAGTTTCTTCTCTGGCACCTGCAAAAGTAAGTGAGACAGAACAACTAAGGGGAATCCTTCAGTTATTTGGTTTAACAAACTACCAGAATGATTTACAGCGCCCCATTCCCAGTGTAGAGGGGAGGTCCTCTATTGAGCCAAATATCAGTTGTACATATAATTGCTTTCATAAAGCGTGAGAAGAAAAAAAGACGAATAATTAAAACATAAATACATTCTATTTCAGTGATTTTCTTTTTCTTCACATGCACAGGTAACAACAAAACTTTCCTCATTGGTAAATTGTGGTTGAAACAACCACTTGCCTTGGGTAGATGTTTCAGCACTTGCATTACCACTGGCTGAATAGACGGCATTTTCACAAGTGGAAAGCTCTTCTCCAGCAGCTCTTCAAGTTTTCCATATCTGTACAAATACATACAAAAGCAGCACTGAAGACTGAGCAATGTTTTCTCATGGAACAAAGTCAAAAGTTAGCACTCACATACCTGTCTTCATCCTTGCCTTCTGCAATAGTAGCAACACGCTCCATAAGTTTTTCTCGAAGCTCATCAAAGACAGACTGATGGAACTCTAACCGAGGTGTCCCGTGAAGGTCAAGGAAGGGTAGCGCAGACTGGAGTGTTGGAAGCAGGATGCCATTTTCCATCTACAATAATGTAATCATGCATCAAGGATTCATCTGCACATTTCTCTTTACAAATTACTGGATTTGGGGCATTTAGATTCAGTTCTATTAAGCTACGGTTATATGGTTGACTCGGCCATTCAGCTGGACTCATTTCTTTGTCCCAATATACAGGAATGTGTACTGTTTACATATTGTACCTCTAGTTGGCAGTTACTTTGTCTAAATCACTGAAATCCTCAAAAATATTGTATTTCATCTTTATTTTCAGCGGTCAGTCACCATAAGAGTGGTCATAATAAAATATTAACCACACTACTGGAGGGATATATAAAATGTTAATAAGGATGCTATTGATATCAGAACTCAGGCCAAATAAGAAAAACATCTGCATATCAAATAACACTCTTTCCATTATTTTTAAAACCTTTATTTAAAAGTTAAATGTAGAAAAAGGAGGAGAGAAACAGTGGAGATTAGTGTGTAGCACATGGCTTAGGTAAAGAAAAAACTAAATCCTCTGATTTGTTGTCCATTTTCAAGATAGATGAAGCACTAAAAGCATCAGTTGTAGAAGACATATGGAGTATTGTGGAATTAGCAGGTTTACAAAGTACTTTGCTATTAACTCGAGTTTAGAGACAACTTGTGTTGTAATAGATGCTGTATTGAAAAAAAATTCAATTGAATTCAGTAAAGAGTGCCTCTTTGCCAAAATGTCTAAGTTAAATCGTGAGTGTAACAGAAGACAGAGAAACTACTGCCTTCAGTGGTACCATTTAGGACACCAACGCTGATTCTGACTGTACCCAAATAGTCACATTTTGCAACCATTTTTGATACAGAGAAAACTATTCTCTAATGTGTGACCTGCAAATTTCCAGTCATTTGTGTTGAAAGCAAACCGTGTTGTGTTTGCTATATCTAATATACAACATAATTATTTTCTCCGTGAAAAAACATGTAACACAAATACCTCACAAGTTCTTCACTAAATATGTTCCTTCATGCAATATATTCCTCGGTTCTGTTTCTCTCAGCCCATCTGAACTACAGTGAGTTCAAAGAAGGGTTGGAGATGTCAAATGAAACAGAATTTTCAGCTACTTGGGTTAAAAAAAAAGATTCTCATGGAGTCGAGTGTTAAACTTAGCACAAGACATGAAACAGAAATTACTACTCCTCTGATACAATCAGGAAGACACTAATAGTGCTTTCGGACAGACACCGTTCTGGTTCTGGTTCCGTTCTGGAGTATGAGAACCCCGGTGCCTTCTGGGAAACCAGCCCTCATTCACACCAGTTTAGCAATGAGGAACCAACGTTGGAGGACATTACTCCACGTTACTAAGGCAATAGTTGCTGCCGCTATATTATTTCTTGTTTGTTTGGGTTTTTTTTTTTTTTAGTTTATTAATCATTTGATAGGCGTACTGGTGAACCCAGCCTTGGCCATCTCCTTTCTTGTTTTGGTCTTTAGTTTCATTTGAAACTCTGTTGATACCCAAATAACCACCAAGCATTTGGTTTCCTCTGCAAACCACTGCACATTATTCTTCTCCATGTTCATTGTCAGTTGCAGACTTTCTTTCAAAACAAAAAAACATGTGATGTCACGGTTCGCGGGGAAGAACCAAGTATTTCTTATTTCCCAATTATTACATGGTGAGAACCAACTTTTCAGTTTCCTAACCTGATATTTTTTGAATACGCAAAATTGGGTCCTGAAACCGGAACAGCGCGGAGCCCTGTCGGTGTGAAAGCCCTTTTATGAAGTAATCACTGTTCATCAGCTCGTGTGCATCGAACGCATACATTGATGGCAGCACCACAGCGCTAACATTTTTTTTAAGCTGATGAAATTATTATTATTATTGTTGTTATTATTATTTTAACGACTACCAAATCAAACAATAATGTGACCGTTTCAGGCTGCAGAGGTTTCTTGAGGCTGGCTGGGCACAAAAGCATTTAGGCTAAATAAATACTTAAAGTTTGAACATCCAAAATGCACGGACGATTAAGGTCTTGCAGGGAGAATAATGCATACATATTTGAAATATAATACCTGAAACTGGTCAATGGCTTTCAGAGGTTCTGTGCAGTTGGTGAGAGTTTCTTTAAGATCCTCTCCGTTGGATATTCCGAGCTCTGACAGCCCCGCAAACATAATGGTTCCGGAATAATCATCAACTTCGAAATTTCTGGATGAAAAAAAATATCTTATCGCTGACTTTATGGCAGAAAAGTAATGGTTTTGTTCGAAACACGCCACTAAATTGTACCTTCGTTCTTACAACTTCAAGTAGCAACTCCATAAACAATCCGTCAGAAACACTTACAATACATATGTTCCGTGCCTTATTCACGGTTAAGACGGAAGTAATTGCCGTTTTGCCCTAACACCTAATAATAATAGAAATACTAAAATAATAATAATAATAATAATAATAATAATAATAATAATAATAATAATAATAATAATAATAATGACGAAAAATCATGAAAATGATCTGGTCTGGCAAAAGTTCCTTTAGAGTTCACAGACACAGACGTAGTAAATATTGAAAAAACGGCATCTGTAGATTTTAAAGTCAAAGCCCTTCCTTTCCCTGTAAACTCTCCGATTCACTCCTATGCAACTCGGCGGTGGAAGGAAGCCGTGGTGCTAGAAAAAAAGAAAGGCCAGTGGCGCTGCGCCAAGGTCAATATATGCCGACCCTTATAATTTATGATACTATGTTACATACTGTTAACAACAAAACTACTTCATAGAGCCACAGCGGACATCAGAGTTAACTAAAATGCTCAAGTCAGTTAAAGAGAAATGAGACACTGACCGAGGAAGAGACTTAAAAAATATATATTTTAGACTGTGTTGTCAAATCGCAAAAATAATCTTGTCTGCTCTAATATCCAATTTGGCTTTCATTTATTCTCTGAGTACACATATCAGTCTACACAAATAACAAAATTAGACTGCATTATTTTGCATAGGCCTATTCCTTATTTTTCTTACTATCATCCTTCTTAGCATTATCGCTACTGTCAATAACAATAATAACAATAATTTTGTTATAGTGTGACTTAACAAATTCAGACTATACAATTTATTTATTTATTTTTATTTTCATAAATGTGTGGTAATCCTAATAGATTTACCATGTAAACTGGGTTGGTCCTGAAGCTGTTGTCTCCTAGCAACCTACCACATTTGAAATAGTATGTTGACTATACAGCAACTGGCGACCTGTCCAGGGTGTACCCCTGCCTTTCGCCCAATGTGAGCTGGGATAGGCTCCAGCAGACCCCCGTG
>JBAMYA010047407.1:0-10426 GCA_037176975.1 Arrhamphus sclerolepis
TATATATATATATTATAAGCAAATAAATAAAATGGTAATGTTTATCCAGTGGTTTGAACTATGAACTAATTTTTCATTTAACTGAAACAATTGACTTTTTTTTTTAAATAAAATTCGCTGAATTTTTGTATTTTCCGTTCAAATACAGGGAGGAGACGCACGTTGTGGCAACAGCAGGGTGAGCATCAGCTTGGAGCGCACACTCCTCACAAACTGTGCCCTGCCATGCCTGTGGCTGTATGTCGCCAATCAAATGTTTCAAACAATTTTAATATATGGCCCCCTGTTTTTCCATAGTTTAGCTGATGTACATAATATATGTGTGTAACTTGTTTCGTGAGCACAGTGATCTTACAATGAAGAGAATAATGGCAGTAAAGAGGCACCAGGTGAGGTCACCTCACCACATGGTAGGGAGCAGTCATGAGCCCAGAGATTCTACTTGCTGATATTGTCTCATTTATGCTCTATTACTATTATTTATTATTTATTGTGTCTACGTCACTAACATGTACATCATGCCAATGACTATTGAATATTGTATGTAAAACAAATACAAAATTTTGGGGTGCAGCATCCTGAGATACACATATACAATTTAATCTTTTTTTTTTTTTTTTTTACTGGATGTTCTAATGTAGCAGAAATTTCCCCCTCATTACTTAAAGCCTTCATCTTACGAGGACAGTCTAAACTTAGCATTTAAATGATGCTACTCTGTTATTTGTCTTCCTAGCTCATACATGTGACTGGTTTCTATTACCATGTGTCTCTGTGTGTGCGTGTGGGTGTGTGTGTGTCCGCGTACTCATTTAGGTGGAACTCTATAACCATCCTGTTTTTTGTTGTTCAAAAGCATGTCGTATTGATTAATACATGCTATTCCCCCTTGGGGGAAATGTTTATGTAAAAGTGGAAGACTGTGTTGTACACAAACAAAACAGGCCACAATGATGGGATTACGAAGATAAAAGTGTAATATAAAGGCATATTCCAGCAGAGCCATTATCAGCACATGCTAAAAGTGAAAGGTAAGCTCTTTTCCATAAGTATGTTTGTTTGTTTTTTGTTTGTTTGTTTTTAATTGTAAATAAAATCCAAATGATCACACTGAATCAGACTGCAGTAATTAATTGTTTATGATTTTCAGTTGGAAAATGCTAAACCAAAAGCACCACTGAAAGATGAGGACACCATTCTCAAGTACTAGCATCACTAAGCTTTAGCGTTCAGGACTAAAGGGTTCTCTCCAGCTTTTGAGACCACGGTGGTGCTGCCAGTGTTAGGCCAGTTTAGGAATGTGCTATGGTTATAGATAAGATAAGATAAGATAAGATAAGATAAGATAAGATAAAATAAGATAAGATAAGAAGCAATAAGATGTACTTTATCGATCCCAGGACTGGAAAATTATTGGGCAGCACCATCATGCTAAGAGGCAGCTTAACATAACCTAAAAACATAAACTAGAAAAATAATATCTAAAAATGTCTATAGATGTTTACATCCTATACATACAGCACTAAGTGTGCAGTAGAAATTATAAATTATAAGTAATGTGCAAATGTTGCCATGTGCAAGTGAAAAGTCAATTATGTGCTTATGACCAATAATAACTATTGTGAGTTACTGTACAGGGTGATGGCATGTGGCAGGAAAGATTTCCTGTATCAGTCTGTTGGAGAAGGGGCTCTGTCTGTCCAGGGTGGGGTGGAGGGGGTGGTCCATGTTATGAATGACAGTTTCTTCTGTGTTCTCCTCTCCACCACAGTCTCAAAGGTCTCCAGCCAATCACAGCCAGCTCTCCTGATGATCTTGTCCAGTCTGTGGGTGTCTCTGGCTCTAATGCTGCTCCCCCAACAAACAGCTGTGAAGAAGATGATGCTGCAGACAACAGACTGATAAAAGATCTCCAACATCTTCTTGCATACATTAAAAGGATCTGAGATTCCTCAGGAAGTAGTCTGTTCATTCCTTTCCTGTACACAGACTCGGTATTAGACTTCCAGCCCAGTCTGTTGTCAGTCATGACACCAAGGTATCTGTAGTCCTCCACCTCCTCCACCCTAATCTGTAGAGGCTGTGCAGGTGTCTTCTTCCTCCTGAAGTCTATCATCATCTCTCTGGTCTTGCTGATGTTCAGCCTCAGGTGGTTTTGTTCAGTCCAATCCACAAATCTGTCCACCAGTGCCCTGTACTCCCCCCTCATCATGGATGACTGATGGTGCGTTCCATTTGTACTGGGAAGTTGGCATTTCCGAGGTCTGAGTCAGAGATTTCAACTGGAACACCGCCTGAAGTCAGAATTCCAAAATGGAAAGTCTGAGAATTCTCACCACCCCCGAGTTGACAATCGAAGATGGCTGCGCCAAGTGTAAACAATAGAAGCAACTACAATATTCTGTTTATTAACACTTCTAAGTAGTGTTTCTGGCACTAAAACAGCCATATACGTGGTATTGTTCAACTTACATATATATGGAAATGCTGCTATAGTGTTATTTACATTTTTTCATGTGGTACATGCAAACTACAATGCAGGGCATGCTAACAACAATAGCCACTAACAATAGCTGCATAGTTGCTTATATTCTGACAAAACAAGCATGCGAATAGCTTTTGTGGACATTGCCATCTTGTTTTCAGACTTTTTCTTGCCGTTTAATGGCGGTTGGCAACTTTTTTCCAACTTTGTAACTGGAAAGCTGATAACTTGGCTGTGACATCATTCCCAGCTCAGACTTCTGACTTCCGAGGTAAGTGGAACGCAGCATGGGGAGGAAGATGAGAAGTACAGAGAATGAGGGGGTAGGGGCTGAGTGGCTCCTGTGGATGTGTGGAGGTCTAAAAGTGACCCCCACACACATAAAAGGGGGATTACAGACAGAGTGCAGAATTTGCTGAAGAACTGTACCAGTGATGTTCTCCATTCCAGTCCAAACGTCCTTCATATTGTTCTGCTGGAGATTGGCCTCCAGCTTCCTCCTGTAGATGTTCCTGCATGTCCTCAGCACGTCTCTGACCTCATGCTGCACTCTCCTCAGCTCCTCTCTGTCCACAGACTTGAAGGGCCTCTTCTTCTTGCTCAGCAGTTCCTTCAGGGCACTGGTGATCCACTGTTTGTTGGTGGGGTAGCTGCATGCAGTCTGGGCTGACAGCATGGTGTGCTCACAGAATCTGATGTATTCTGTGATGCAGTCTGTCACATTGTCTATGTCCTCCCCATGTGAGTCCCAGTCCATTGTTTCAAAGCAGTCCTGTAGTGCATCAGAGGCCTCTGTATGCATCTTTGGTATTGGCATACGGGAGATCCAATGTTTTATTGTCTCTGGTGGGACAGTCAACATTCCTCTTCTCAATCCCTCTTCTCTTTGTTGGGAGCCTGAGCTTCGAGTGCTTATGACATGCTATTTATAATGCATTTAATAGTTAACAGTTTTAACAAGGGTTTCTAGAGAATTTGAGTTTTGGGCTGGTTTTTAATGAATTGAGAGGGCTTTTCGTTGTGTTTGGGTTGGAAACTGTCAGTGATATCTGACAATCCTGATGTCAGCCTGTGAGCATGTGAGCATAGGTGCTACTACAAGTGATCAGTTAATGTTTGCTCTGAGAATCGGCATGCCATGTTTGATTGATCTAGACATGGCCTGAGCGATAGTGGAGCTTCATGTTGGTGTTCCACAAAACCAAGTTTGGAGTCAGTCCTAGTACCATCTGGAAACTTAAAGGCCAGGTTCCGTGTAACAGGAAGTTGGAAGGTGGGAGTCTCAAGAGTCCAAAGAAAATGGCTCCCCAAAATCTCCTCATTCTGCCAGAACTTAGGAATCATAGGTCTTCTCTGGGATCTCCACAATCTCAACCAAACTATCCTCCAAGATGACAACACTGGCCCTGGGAGCACTGGGACCAAGACAACCACATTGGTTGACTTGAAACAAATGCTGATTGATGAATGGGATACCATCCCACAGCAGTGTGTGACCAGGCTGGTGACCAGCATGAGGAGGAGGTGCCGGGCTGTTGTGGCTGTGTATGGTTCTTCCCCATACTACTGAGGCTCCTGTTTGCGAGCTGAATATATTCTTCAGACTTCAACCAACCAATCCACCAAGCAATACCAAACAAGAAAAAATAAAAATAAGAAAAGAAAAGAGAAAGCAAAAAGCTTTTTGGCATTGCCAGAGAAGATTTGCCAAATTTTCATGGACACATCCCACATACTCAGCTCTGCTGCTCATCCCACACATGCATGCCCTTTACAAAAGTGGAACCATTTAAAAGGTAAATAATAATGCTTTACAATGGTACAAGATTTGTTGCCATGAGCCACTGTTACAACAAAGAAAATAATCTACCAAGCGCAGATTTCTTAACTGATTCTCTCTCTCTCAGGAGGCACAGAACCTTTCTGTGTACAAGTTCCAAATGCGCTTTGTCTTCCTGTCCTTCTTGAAGCCACTCATATTTGTGTGTTATTTCATACACTACAGAGCACAATGCGCGTAAGAATAGCAGAAGCAGAAGAGATCTTGGTGCTTTTTGAAGTCTTATGTGTGTCACCATTTTCATGACACATATTCCCAAACATTTGTTTACAACAGTTTCTACAGTCCTAAACACCACAAGTGTACATACAGTGTACATAGTCTTATGTGGGGGTATTTCTTTTTTTTTCTTTCGTGTTTTTTTGTGAACACTGAGAATGGGAATTATCTATACACCCTGCAAGGATGAAAAAGTCTTGAAAAAATTATTAAATGGACCTTGTCAGCGGTTACTTTGTGAATACACAATTGCCTCACTATTTCTTTCCCTTTTGATGTACGGAAAAATAAAAGTGCATATGAGACTGACAAATATCTGAGTGATACTCTTTTAAGGCTTCAAATCATCTCAGTCGTCAATAGCTTCACCATTAAAGCATGTCAGATCAATAGTCATCACTTTTCATTTCATGTGAATTAATATTACATCAAATACTTAATATTAGATTACAGTATTTGTTCTATCTGAAAGGTATACGATCACTCAACTATGATGCCCAAACTAAACAAACCAAATTATTTAGTCTGTTTTTTTTGATAAAACTTCATTGCATTGCTTACTTTCTTATGTCTCCTGTAACTTCCTGTATTTCTTTCTGCTTGTCTTACCAAGTGTCAGATGACTTCTGAACAGACTGAATAGAATATTAATTGCCTTCCTAATTTATGTTAATTTATGTTAATCTACACACTCATCTACTCTCAACGGGCTCGTTATCCAGATTGCTTTGAGCGGCCAGGAAGAGATTCAGACTAAGTGACTCTGAAGGTTGCCAGTTCAATTCCCAGTGAGTTGAGCTGGGGGACCTTGGCATGTTGATTTAAACCCAAATGAACTGGCATTCAGCTCAACTAATAAACTTTTTCATACTTCTACAAAAGTATTAAAATGAGTCATGATTAGACACAGACTGTGGTCACATGTAAAACATGACTTTTCTCATTCAGTTTGTAATAATAAAGGATCACATCATAAGTAATTGCTGCCTAAAATCAAAACAGAACTATGTTGACTCACTTACTCTAACTTATTCTTATTTGTTTAACTTCCTGTCTTATTTTGAAAGTGTTGGTGTTTGTTAGCCTAGGTTTACATCCCCTGTTTTTCTAATAGAGCACACCTGTGTCTCATCAATATATTGCCTTTCCTTTCCTTACTATCCTGCTGGTCTGTTGTCTGTTGCACATCAAGTCTGTCTTTTTGTCTGTCTGTCTGCACTGTTTTGGATTTCTTTGTTGTTGTTGTCACTTATCTCCATTCTGGATTTATTATAATGTTTAAATAGAGGACTCTGCCTCCTGATCTCCTGCATTTGCAATAAAATAAAAGGAAATAAGTGAAGAAGAAGAAGAGGCATTTTCCCCTGACGTCATCTATCATCAGCTTCTTATAGTCCATCACTCTTGCAATCACATCCATCTGTGCAGTTGTTCACAAGCCAGTTTTCTTGACTGAGTACAGTTATTTTTAACTGTACACATTTTAAGTGCACAAAAATGAGAAGCCCCACAACTATGAAATTCTACTTTATGTTTACAAACCTAGAACCAATTTTCATTTTCATTTTCATTTTAATACAGGTGCACTCTGATTTCTCCGTCTTCTTCCTCATGGTTCTAGGGTGACCTAATTTCTCAGCACCTTTTATTAAAGTTCCCTCTTATCTGACTCAGTCTGTCCCTATGTCAAGGGTATGGCTCCATTAAGGTATTTAATCATTATTTTTCCAGACAGTGTGATCAGGAAACACGTGACACAGATTCTCTCAATTGAAAGTCAGCAAAAAAAAAAAAAAAAGATATAATGAAAACTCAGAGCAAGACACTCATGCATACTTGTGATTTAATCACTTGAGAAATCTGGCTAAACTTTACCCAAACAAGTTCTTATTTTATAATTCATAGATTTACCTTACTGGGACTTGTCATCCTCCAAAGAGAACTCAAAGATATTGGAATGAAAAAAAAGGCAAAAATGTTTATTATGTAAGAAAAAAATGAATTCCTTAGTTCCTTAGTTGTTGTTTGAGTTTGTCATGTGGCATGAGGAATCAAGTTCATTCTTAGCAGCTGCAATAGCTCTAACAAAAGCAGCCTCCAGAATCAAAAATAATACATTAATAATAAAGGTCTGAAAAGACATACTGAGGCTGACAAAAAAAAGAAAAAAAAGAACCCATACAAAATGGTATACTGAAAAATAAGAGAATTATTAAGAAAACAAGTAATGGGTAAGAATCGCTTTTGCCAGTCTTTAACCGCTCTGCCTAGCATAATTGCTCACAGTTGTTCTTATTTGAGAATAAATGCCAGAGCCTCACCAAAGACAATTTCAGTTATGTTTGATAACAATTGGGACATCCTGGTTGAGGTCAGGACCATTGAAGGGCAATTATATGGAGGCATGCTGGTTCTGCCACAGCAGGAGTGCGATGAGTTTCCATAATTACCATGTTGACATGCTGATCTCAAAAACTCACCCTAGTTGTAGGTGTAAAAGTTTTTCTATTACAATCCACCAGTTTTGACCACTAATACCCCCTACTGATTAATTCTGACATTTTTAAATCCTCTTCATCATGTTTCTTTGAAGTTTTTAAATGCTGAGAGGAAAATGCATAAGTTCTTTTTGTGAAAGCTTGTGTTATCTATTTTGTAGAAAATCTCAAAGTGATTTGCCATAACTAATTTGATTGGAAAGACCATTGTTGTTCAACCTGCCCCTTAACAAAAATTAACATCAATAGATAAATATTAGTTATGCTTTTGATCAGATCTAGTGGTAAATAATATTGATAACCCATAACTGAGCATATCACATTTAAATGAAAAATTGTTTGGTTTTCTTGTTTTTCATCAGATATGGTCCCATTCCCATCCAATAGCAAAGATTCTGTTTTAGACTGCATTATAAGTTGCTTGTTATTAAGAAGCATTCAACATTCGTGACTAAGCACTTTTTTTTTTCCAACTGCACTTAATCACATGGCAAACCGCAAATAGGACAGACCGCCATGTGTATGGTGTTTAATATCTGTTATGTCTGATAAACAAGCTAAATATGGAGAGATACAATGGGAGACTGAGGAGGCTGAAACAACTTTTTCCTGTGATCATCATGAAGAATGTGAAAGTAAACAAAATGAGACTAGCGCAGTGACAAAGACAATGGCCATTTCTCAATTTCAAGAATGTCAACTTTGGAATTGTGTATTTGGTAGTTAATACTTGGCAAGTATGACAGTGTGGTCTTTCTGCAATTGGAACAGCAGCGTACTTTTGTACTTGATGGCATCACAGCTTAAACCAATGTATATCCAAAAAGGCTATGACTTAATTAACACTCTGAACATTAATGCAGCTCAAAATGGACCATGAACTCCTGACTGTGCTGTGGCATAATTATTTTCATTGTAGCATACTGCGTAGTAGAGATGACTGCTGCACCAGTATGCGCTACATATTATACATTACATTACATTTGGTAGATGCTTTTATGCAAAGAGACTCACAACCGGGGAATTGCAATCAAATCATGGTAACACATTACATTACAAAGTAAGTGTAGTTAAAACAGTATTCAGGTGAGTGCAGCATGCAAGTCAGTGCAACTAGGACACAATTCAATTGCAGGTTAGGAAGTTAAAGACAAGGTGGAGCTCACAACAGAATGTATTCTTGGACAAGGAGAGTTTTCAAGAGTTTCTTAAATGTAGAGAGGAACAGCTCTGCTCTTGTAGCTACTGATAGCTTGTTCCACCATTAATGAACTATGTGGAAGAACAGTCTTGACTGAGATCGCCTTGTTTGAAAAGAGGGAAAGGCCAATTGATGTTCTTGTGTGGACTGCAGCGCACAATAGGGGGTGAAAGCCTTTACAACTGAGTTCACATAAGCAGATGTAGACCCTGAGAGCACCTTGCTGGTAAGTATCAGCAACTTATGTTTTATTCGGGCAGCCACAGGTAACCAGTGAAGCTCAATGAACAGAGTTGTGACATGGGCCCTTCTGAGTTTATTAAAGACCAGATGCATCACTGTGTTCTGGATCTTCTGTGGGGTTGTTATCATGAATGCTGGAAGACCAGCAGGGAGGCATTGCAGTATTCAAGCAAGATACCACCACAGCCTGTAGCAGGAGTTGTATTGCATGTTGAGTCAGGTATGGTCTAATTTTCTGTATGCTGTAGAATGCAAAGAAAAGGGACATGACTGGAAAACTAAAGCAACACGGTTAGTGAAGGATAACTGGTCATCCAACATGACACCCTGTAACTTTTGTAGGATCGACTGCAGTAGAGGCAATGTTTATGTTCATGTTGTGGTTGATTGAATAGTGGGCAGGGATAGCCAACACTTCTGTCTTTGACAGGTTAAGTTGAAGGTGGTGTTCCTTCATCCAGTCACACAGGTAAGAGAGACAAGCTGAAATATGTAGAGACTGTGGGGTCATCTGGTTGGAGCAATAGGTAGAGTTAAAGTATCATTTCCACAGCAGGATGAAAAGTTGTGTGATTAAATAACATGGCCCAGAGAGGTGATGTATGTGGCAAAGAAAAAAGGTCCAAGCACTGATCCCTGAGGAACCCCTGTGGAATCCCTGTAGAAAGGTAGTGAAATGAGGACATTTTTCCGTGCCATGACAATTTAAAGGAATGGCCAGTAAGATTTGATCTGAACCAAGAATGTGCTGAACCTGATATGCCCAAGTTCGAAAGTAGAGACAGCGGTATGGTGTGGTAAACATTATCAAAGACAGCAAAGAGGTCAAGAAGGATAAGCACAGAGGACTGACTCCCTGCTCTTGCTGCTCTTAGGGCTTCAGTCACTGACAGCCATTCCAGTGGAGTTGCCCTTTTTGAAACCAGACTGGTTCATTTCAAGAAGGCTGTTTTTTTGTGAGGAATTCCATGACCTATTTAGAAACTGCCTGTTCAATGACCTTGCAAGACAGGGAAGCAGGGAGGGGAGACTGGCTGGTAATTCTAAACCTGAGCAGGGCTGAGAGAGGTTGTTTGTTTTTGTTTTTTTAACAGTGGTGTGAACATAGCCTGGAATTAAACTAGATTGGTCTTTAAACTCATTACTGATTATAGCAAAAGAAAAAGGAAGCAAAGCTGCCAGCTGAGAGATTTGAGACAGGTGAAGGTGGAGTGTGGTGCCAATGATCTAATCATTATAATAAGTTATATTTGCATTAGTGATGGCTGCTACACTGTATGCAGAATACAAAAAAAAAAAAAAAAACTTTCCATCATCTTATTGAATGATTAATATTTAGATTTATACTACAAAAATGTCATTCCTCTTAGGCAGTAGTAAAGTATTATCAAAAGTACATATATATATATATATATATATATATACATATACATATGTGTGTGTGTGTGTGTGTAAAAATTGCACCATAACTTACAACAAGCATCATAAACATAACATCATGCCTTCACATTTCTATAATGTGTCTAATCTCTGCCAACATTTTTCAAATGTTTACTCCTGAGGCAATAGAGACTTCTAATTCATCATTTTCTCCACCTTGGGTGAAAGTGTCACCATATGCATCATGAGCCATAGCATAGAACCAACTAATCAATGATTACATTTGCTCCCAAATATTAATAGAATTAATCTTCATCACAGGATCACCATTTGAAAATTACAGGAACACCGACTGACTATTCCCACTTCTTCAGACACACAGGTTTGACCTGTGCTCCAGTTTAAGGAGAGATTGTATTGGAGTCATGCAAAGTTTCAACCAAAGAACGTCAACCAAGCATGTCAGATTAGCACAAGCCTGGTTCCACCAGATAGAGCGCACACACACACACACACACATGCACGAGGCACTCCCAGAAAGAGCTCAAACGTGGAACTAC
>JBAMYA010047408.1:0-10426 GCA_037176975.1 Arrhamphus sclerolepis
ATTATAACCTAGTGTGATCCAATCATGTGTGACCCTTGAGAAGAAAAATGTGCCAGAAAGTGAACTGGAAATGGGCAGAGGACTGTCATTCAGTAAAATTAGCCCTAGGCCTATAAACCAAAGTCAGTGAAGTCATAAAGGAGAGCTTGATTAAGCTGTCATACTATGCTGTTTCCAAATTTCATTTCAGTGTTGCACAGAAAAGGCAGGTCCCCTCTAATGACAGGTGATAATTCAAATGCATGGCTGGAGACAGACAGGCTTTTTTTCCCCCTTCTTTTTTTTCCTTTTATCCATATTTATGTATTTAAGGTTTAATGTACCGAATATGGATAACAGTCACGTTTGTCATGAGAGAAGGATGGGCTTCTTTGCAGGAAAGAGAGAGGAACACTTGGCCGTGGTGCCTCTAAAACATTGTTCCATGTGTTTTGTCTTGAATACAGCCACACCCCAAGACAAGGCTTTGGAGCAGCAAAGAGTGATGAATGTGTCTATGAGACGTAGACACTAGGCTGGTGAGCTTTGAATTGACTAGGACCACGAGCTGCATGATGAAAATGCATCGTCTTTCTGATGTTTGTGAAGGTAACTGGAGAGCTCTGCAGGTTACAGTAGCTACGCTCCTAAAAGGAAATGATGAAAAATGGACTACACCATATGCTCAACCTCCTCAACCCCTCAGTCTAATAGTATTTTCTTCCCAGGAAGATGAAAACATACAGCATAAATCATGCAGTTACCATGGATGCGCAGGGCTCCCAATTCTTATCACGGTTTGGCCTACAGTCTGTTTCAAAGTGATGTTTTTTTTACTCTTTAATACATGACCTAATCACCTGCTTCCCAATGCAGAACTTCACATCTCACATGGATGTACAAAGTAGTCCTAAAGTGTCAATATCTGGTCCCAATTCTTCTTGATGTTTTGTGTTTCTTTGTTTTGTTGTTTCTTTGTTTTTGTGCTGTTGTTTTTTTTAAAATTTTCTATAAAGTTCATTCATCTGACATTTAAAAGGTGACGAAACAGACAAAAAAAGTAATAATAATGATGATAACAAAGTCTTATTTGCATTACTGGTGTATATACTGTATACCATTGCATAGTTGCATAGTACATAATTAGAGATGATAACCCCTGAAAATGCTTGTAGGAGGAATAGATGAATATTTGTTTTGTTTAGTTTTTTTTCTTTTAATTAAGTTTCTTGTTGTTGTTTATTTTCTTACCTGGGGTTTTCACCATGTAAGTTAAATCCTTATCAACGATACACATAAAGGGTTGCAGCTCTTGCACTGTAATTACTGCTCGTGCCACAGAAGCCAGTTTAAGTACACAAAAGAAGAAAAATATGACACTTTAAAATGAAAGTGAGGCATCCTGTCTCAAATTTCTACAAAAAAGGCAATTTACCTGCAGACTTTTCATGGCAAAATAAATAAATAAATAAATAAATGACTATGAAACTCGTGCCTCATGACGAAGTCTGACAGTACCAAAGCTTGTGTGTGTTAGCAGTATCTGTCAGCAGGTAATGTTAATGTTTTGGCAAGGCAGACAAGTGGCAGGAAAGAAAAGAAGAAAAAAACAAACAAAAAACAACAGATTAGCAGGGCTCATTAATTTCCAGTTTGATTTCCATTGCTGGATATTATCACAGGAGTTGTTAGCTTTTGAGGGCTTTTCTATGAAGTATTCAGAATCAGTCATGTTACTCACATATTGTAATTAAATAATACATTCCATTTGACTCATGAATCTATTTGCACTGATTTGTCTTCTTATTGCTGTTTGCATTCCTGTCATTGGGTGACGGTTTGATGATAATATAATTCTGAAATATGTTCATTTATTCTTCCTAGGCAGGTCTATTCAAGCTCTCTGATCCAAATACATATTAATGTAGCATAGTATTACAGTTTAACCAGTACATTTGGCTCTTCATTAAACAATCTCTTTAATATTGATGGCATTTTCAGAGCTATTGAAATGTATTTTTATAACAATATAATAATGATAAAGTAATATCAATAATATAGTAGTATCAAAATTAGACAAGAATAATCATTAGATGTATAATTCAAAGTTCTACTTCAAAGCTCATTATAATGTTTATGCATCACATCGTGGACTGTACGTGCACACAGAGTTCACAAGACAAGTGGTGAACATGTTTGTATTCCCAGAAGGATTACTAAAAATATTCTTTCTTTTCTGTTTGTAATTTTTGAGTGCCATTGGTTCAATTCCAGTGCCCTTACCTAAGAATCTGCTCATGAAATCCTGGACACATCAAACCTGATTTAACAAGACCAAGAACAGATTTGAAGCTTCTAGATTAATCATAAAATGCCAAACTATGTGATGCTTTACAGTGGTCTATGAACAGTCTGAAGCATGGAAATGAGAAAATGTTCATTCTACTGATGTCATAGATATTGTATTAATTGAAGCACCGGTCTATCAAACTGTAATTGTAAAGAGGCTTTGTGCTCATTTAATGAGAGGTAGGCAGCTGCTGGGGAGTCAAGATGAGTGAGAAGCGATGGGGGAACAACCAATTTTTCTAACCAGCTCACTTCTTTTCATGTTGTTGGACAGCTCTGAATAGATTCAGGACTGGTTCATCTGACCCCTCTTTGTAAAAATTACAGTTTTGTGGCTGTATGTGCATATTAGGCATGTGTGTGCATGGCAACTGCAGACAGACAGACAGACAGAATTGGCTGTTTTCTGTCGCATTTGGCATGGCTGCACTGAGCTCAGGGATGTTTTTTTTTGTTGAATCCTGACATGGCTCAGCAGCGTCTACATGTGCACATAACTCTATGCCCAGCATCGTCATCTGAGTGTTTCTGAGACAATTATAGGGTTGACTGTTTTTATTTATTTATTAATTTATTTTTGGGACGTGTGTCTCTCAGTGGAGCTGGTTTGGTAAATATGACCCCTCATTGACGCCATTTGGATTGCTTGTGTGTTTCATGTTTCTAACACAGAAAAGGAGCTTGACAGTCTAACTGGCATTCTGGTTGTTAGTAGCTCGCTTCTCGCAGGCTGAGACAGCGCATATAAACAGAAGGAAAAAACTAGATATTTGTACTGCAAGCAGTTTGGCCAAAGGGCTGTTTTGTTGTTGCAAAATAACCCCTGTCTTCGATGACATGCTGTCACATTTGGAAACACAGTCAATGTATAAAGCATGTCCTCAAGGTTGCAATGTGTGCGTGTAGCCTTGAGGGTCTCTTATTGTGTGAGAACAGGGCAATACAGCAGTAGAGCTCTCTGTGGCAAATGAAGTAGTGACACAAAATAACAGGTTCTGTGATGTGTAGCCCAAATCTGGTGGAGAGAAACTTAGGACCTTCATTTCAGTAGTCAAGTTCTTGAGTACAGTCTTGACAAACTTTCATTTTATTCTCCAGATTTTCATTCTCTTACACTTGAAATGTGAAAAACAGGTCAGGTTTTAAAATGTAACACATTATGAGCACCAGAAGTTGTGTCTAAGTGATAATAATGTAACATCTTGTTTTCTCTGTAGCATTGTCTTTACAGACACAAAGGTTTTGAACATTTGTTCCACCACTGTTCCAAATTTTTCTTTTTGGATTCACAGTGTTTAGTAATTTTTCCTGCATGTTTTGTCAAATAAAATAAATGTATAAAATGTGGACTTACATGGAAGGGGATTTTTGGGGCGCTGTAGCTGCTGACACAAATCAAATGAAGGGGGCAAAGCTCAGTCAGTTTGTGATTAGATTATGTGTACATGTCCAGAGCTGTGATTCATGGATAATACCTGTATTTTACGAGACAGGTCCTCAAAAAGGTAATGTCAGTCAGCGCAGCTTAGCTGGAGTAGGTATTGTGACTTGGGGCCGATTTGCATTTTATCACACCATACCTGTCTAGGCAAGTACATAAACTATTATAGGCTATAAAACATTTATGAACAACTAATGACTAATAGCTATTGGAAGGAGAACAGG
This sequence comes from Arrhamphus sclerolepis, assembly GCA_037176975.1. Taxonomy (NCBI): domain Eukaryota; kingdom Metazoa; phylum Chordata; class Actinopteri; order Beloniformes; family Hemiramphidae; genus Arrhamphus; species Arrhamphus sclerolepis. The sequence continues at coordinate 3,994 of JBAMYA010047408.1, forward strand.
AGTGGTGTGTACCTACAGTATAACTGCAGGAAGTGTGTGCTGCCAAAAAGAGTGTGGTTGCTACTTTTATTCACTTTTAATGAAAGGGTGCCAAAAAAAACAGCACACCTTTGCTTAAATCCTTTTCATGAAGCCGTTACATTTTCACAATCTCAGTGTCACTGAATGCAAATGGCAAGTTGATCAAATCACGACACATACTTTATTCTCATTAGTCCCAGAAACAAATATTGTTTAACTTGGCTCCTGCAAGTCTGTAATCCCTATCAGTCATTTTAAGGTAATTACTGAGTGTGAGGCTTTTGCTGAGGCAAGCTATATGTTGAGCACATGCCTGCACATAATAATGTCCAGTCCGCCGGGGGAAATTATTCAACTAATATGCTTGCATTGCCACAAACTACGAATATCTAATGTAATAGATTTATTCCTAAGTGCTAAGAAATATTCCATGATGCGTGAGATGTGGATTCTTGGGCTGAGACTTTATAGGCAGAGGATAGTCACTCCATATCAGTTAGCTTTCTGCATGTTTGCACTGCTGTATATTCAGGCTGGTTTACCACACTTGTTTCCAGCAAATAAGTCAGGACAGTAATTAAAAATGCCTTAAACATTTCTACAGCCAGAGGGGGAGAAAGACTTGGGGCATCAGCGAATCAGCGGGTGGGGTTAGGTGCCCTCCAGCTGAAGGTCAGCAGAAGATTCCCAGCCTTTTTTACATGTCAAAGAGAGACAACTGCACTGCCCCCGCTATGCTCTTTGGTATGAGTCAAGAAATAGAGCCTTATGTACTGTAAATAAGAATATGTGTAATAGGAAGTACTGTGTGAGTCTTTGTGTGAATGGGTGAAGAGGAAGAAGCACAATGCTTTGTAGAAAAAGTCCTTTGTAGAGTCTAGACAATGTACAATGTCATCATGTGAGCGCAGATGATTTACTTTACTCTTGTCCTTGAAAATATAAGTCATGAGGAAATAATATCACAAACCAAAACCAAATGCTGATTAGTGAAGGGTGTTTGCCCAGTTAAGCGGACTGGTTGTTGTAATATCTGTCATGTGATCTAATTACGTTGCAGTATATTTTGAAAAAATAAAAATAAAATCTCATCCTGACAAAATGAAATGTCACCTGCATTTGTTCACTAATAACAGCTTAATTTCATCAGTTGTATAACTAATTGTGAATGGGAGCAACTTGTAGACAAGAACTCGAAATCTGCCCATGCAGACTGACACATCACTTATTAAAAATACAGAATTTGCACTCTGGTTTTGGTAGTGCAAAATGCACTGCCAACTGATTCCAAGTGAAAACAGTGTGCATAACAAGAGTGCATTTCACTCAGGTTTTGAATGCAAGAAAAAAACTAGATGCAGTAAACAAGCTTTGCTATGCAGAACACAATGGCAGGGCATTCTTGGCATTTTGTAGAGCTCAACAATTGGTGTTTGGGCAAACATATAACAAATAAAGAGCTTGCTGGCGTCACTAAATTAACACATTCTGCTTCCTGCCTCAAGTAAGTACAATGAAAGTTTTTGCCATTCAATGTGTTTATTGAATCAGTTCCGTGAATATTGGTTTCTCATTTTGCACTGGAACACACTTGAGCAAAAAAAAGTAAAAAGTTTCAATCAATCAATTAAAAAAAAAAATCATTCTGTGCATCTGCAGCTAAGTCTTACAAGGTTGTCTCATAAGACATTTAGTTAGAATTTAGCATGTCGCCATAGTTACCTCAGGATTTTGAGGTCAACTAATTTGCATTATAATTGTAGGCTATTTTTTTATTTGTACCATGGTAAGACACATTCTATTTATAGAAAAATAACTTTGAAAAAAAAAAGATTATTCTCATCAAGAAAGAAAAAATAAATCGTTGTTTTCTTAAAATTAAACTTTACTATCACATTTTTATAAATGTATTTAATCTTGAATGGATAGAATTTTATTTTCTTTTTAAACAAAACTAAGACACCTTATTTCTATGCAGTTTCAAATAATTGTTTTAAAACCTGTTAAACACATCTCAGGCCACCCTGAATCAGATTAAGCATTATTCTTCAAGTACGTAAACTCACACAAGGGATTATTTGCCATTGGTTGTTACCTTTCTGGTACATGATGTGATAAGAAATGTAAAAATAAAAGCAAAAAAATATATATACATATAAACTGAGTATATATGTATATGTAAAGTAGAGGGTGATTAATGTTACATAAACAGAGATGAAATTCATATTAATGACCTGTTATTACTGATGACTCTTATAGAGACATATTTTCACAAATACGCTATATTAAAACTACAGCTTCCTGCCCCCCAAAGAGAAAAACAGCTTTTCTTCAACGTTTCACAAAACGGTATTTACATTGAGCTCACAGACAACCTAGTAATTACAGTAGACACAAACAAGGAAGTCAGGTGACATTGCTATTCAACAACAAAGACCGTGGATAGAATGATTAGAAAAACAAACAACAAACAAACCAAAAAGCAGTTTTGCTACTTAACACTGCCAGTTTCTCTCTTTAGCTGCTTTCACACATGAAGTCTGGACATTGTAAGCAGGATCAGGCTGTTGAAATGTGCACTAGACAGCATGGAATTGTGTGCCAAAGTACAAGCTAATGGGGCACACAGGAAGCAGACAAAGGATGTTGGAAAAGACAGAAATGGCCGCAATAATTACTGCTGTTGTGTTGGTATTAGTTTGGCCACATACAAAATATCGACCGCTCTATTTATATACACAGCTCGACTGGACACCACCCTGCCAGCATTCTTGAACAAACTGCAGATATCTGCACAAAATGGTTTTGCTTATTTACACATTTACATTCTTGCACCCAGCTGCTGTGCATGTGTGATAATATACATACATACTTAAAGCACAGCCACAGTTGCCACCTGACCTTAATGAAGTCTTGTTGGAGCCTACGAGTGAGGAGGCGTAACTTCTTCCTTGCAGAAACATTGTTATTCCCAGAGAATTGCGAATTATGGATGACTTCTATGCTTGGATGAAAATCTATATAGTTGAGCAGTGAATGCAAAAAACTGACAAATGAACGACGCGGGTGGTTCCTGCAGGCGAGGCTGGGAGCGTTGATGTTGATGGGCATTTTGAGGTTATAGTCATAATGCATGTTCATTGGGTTCTGGGGGCAGCCAGATTGGGAATAAGTGCAGAGCAAAAATTAAAAAAAAAAAAAGGAACAGACTGAAATGTTGCAGCCTAAATCATTTAAATTTGGGGCAGACCATGAAGCCTCTATCATGAATAAGTTTTGTCAACTGATTTGACTGGGGGCAGTCATCAAGTTGAGTTACCAAATAGAACAAGCCACATTACTAAAGTTAAAGTGGATGATTGTTCTGAGGTCACTATGGCTGAACAAATTTCAAGAGCTCATGAGATGGATTTAATGTAATTCATTTTCATTTTTCTTTCTTTCACATCTTAAATTATGTTTTTATTTGTGTGTTTTCTTCATAAAAGATGCTTTTTGATTTACTGGCTTGACGTCTAGTTCTCTATTGTGGATTGCACTGAGTGTTTGTTTTTTTTTAAAACACTGCGGTTATATTAGTCAGAAATGTTAAAACTGAATTTACTATTTAACATCTGCCTGTTTTTATTGATCTGAATATATCGACTAGTTTTTTTTTCATTTTCATTTAAGCATACAGTAACGGCCTTTGTTACAGAGGCATATTGCAAAGTCCCTTTTTTTTCTTCCTACCTTGGATAGCTCTATTTTTTTTCACAGCCATTACTTTACACACAGGCTGATCTATTGTGTTTCCAGTTAATGGTTTTCCTTTGCCTCCTTTCTCAAACATTGTGCCACACAGAAGCTAACTCCAATATTTCATGTTTGATTTCTGCTGTTGCATATTCTGGCATTCATGGCACATGTAAGTTTAGGAAATTAAATAGAATATTTATGAAAATATATGTTGGTTATGCTAATTATGCTGAGCTCTGTTTTACCGATGCACCTGAATTCTGCTGAGTCTCGCTGCAATGACATAAAAGGAAATCTTACTCTTAAAACATGGTAAGCAATATTATCTAATACATCTGATTAACTAATCACTGGAACATTTTCCTAAGTGTTAAATCCCCTCTGTAAAACATTTGTGCATAATCTTCTGTAAGCCACTATTGCACCTTTGGCCCCAGACAGCAGTCCCTTTTTATCATTAACCTTTACCTCACTTTCAAATTAATGTATAATAGAGTAAGGTAATCTTTTGCTCTGCTTAGAGTAGACCTCATGCACTGCATTTAGTTCATCACTTTGTACACTCTTTAAAGATAAAAAAGTAATTTCTAATACACACAAAGATAAGAGCTCACAGAAACTTTCATTTTCTGCTCTATGGCATTTTGAACTTAAAACATAATCTTTACTTTTCCATCTGAGAGTCTTAAGCCAAGAGCCTCTTATTCCCTGCACGCTGCCAAAGGCACATTCTTTTCGGCCAAAGTAACGTACCTTTGTGCTAGCAAAGAAAGGAACATTTGCAAGCTTTACTTCACAATCTTGGTAGGCATTAAAGAATGATTTGCAATATTTCAATAACAAGTGTCCTAGCTAGAAGTGAACTGTGACAAAAATGATTCATTCACTGTTGTTAAATATTAGTTAGGAAGTGAGTGGGAGACTTATGGCTTAAGACCATGTGGCTGATGTTTCTTCAGCAGCTGCATATCTGTATCGGTATTCTCAGATCTGCCTCAACGTGACTCATCAGCCTCCAGGCTCTGTGACACTCCTCTCCCTAAAACAGGTCTGCCTGTGCTGATGTCTCATCTGGGAATGGAGATTTGTTGTTGAGAACAAGACCATCACATCACAGTTATTTTACTTAGCAGGTGTTTTTTTTCAGGAAGGGGAAAGTTGCTGATTTGCCTGCTGTCGACACACAATACACCTTGTGTTTATACACCAGTTTAAGTGATCCCGTGGGCCATTCTGGCGACTGCCCAGCACACAGACACATAGTGCAATCAGATTCTTGCTAAATATCTGAGGCAGATCATTGAATATTATATAATCTGAAATTAAAGGATTCCTCACGGGGAGACACTTGATATGAGGATTTTTGGACAGATTCAATCAGATTTGATCATTAATGTAAAATAATTTTAATTAGAAACATGGGATAGCATAAGATCTGCCAGCCAAGCAAAAATAGCTAGCTTGGTGACAGAAATAAAGCAGCCGAGTTCCCGCTGGCTTCCAGGCCTGCTCATTCAGCCCATTTGGAACATGGCGCTCCGCAGTACAAGGGAGAAAGGCTTCAAAAACCAGTCAAAATGCTGCATATATGTTTATATCTATGTCTTTATCGCTCTCTCTCTCTCTCTCTCCATATATATATATATATATATATATATATATATTACTTTTTGCCTTCCAATCCAGTTTGGGTGTCATCATTTGAAGGTATTTGTCCATTTCAGATGACAAATTTTAGTAACAACTGTGAAGCTTGACCTAAAAAATGGCAACACTGGGTCAAAGTACCTGGCTGTGTGACATCATTGAGTACTGTCTTTTGAATTGGATTAAACTGAACTGAACTGAAAACAAATTCAACTGAAAAGTGTTATGCATTGTTGCTCATTTGATATTGTCTGTAATGAATTGTAAGATATATATACTCCTCACATTAGCACAAAAAATATGCTACAAGATGAAATTGCATATATACATTGAATGTATATATGCCATTAACCATGCATGTATATTCATTAACCATGAATATACATGCAGACAAAAAAAAAAAAGAATTGTAAGATATAAGGATTATATATCGCAATATGTAAAAGACTTTAAAATTGACAGAGGGTGTAACTTTCTTTTTCACATTGTATGTATGTATGAGAGAGCATGGCCTCTGCCCTCTGCTGACGTTGTCACCGTGTCAGGATTCATTACAATGTTTTTTCAACTGAGTGATGGAGAAATTTGCGGCAGTGCTGTTTATTCTAACTTGGTGCAGATTTTTTAAGAATTTATTTTAGCGCAGAGTAGTGATGTCTAATAAATGTAAAAGAAAAAAGAAAAGAAAATGTATAAAAATCCAGCGTTTTTTTATTCCACCATCAACAAATATCTAAAAGCCAGTTTGGCTATGTTAAGATGTCATGCTGCAAGATGCTAACAAAAATGATGACTTGTACGGCTAATCAGGTTGTACCCAGCTCACTGAAACACTGACTCCAAGTGATCTTTTTAAACTTCCATATGTTATGCCACAAGAGACTGAGTTGCAAAATGAAAGACGAAAGCATTTTCTTCCGTGATAGCAGTGACAGGTCAACATAGTAAGTGAAAATGCGACACCGTTGGCTCATATTGTGCTGCTGCAATCATGGAAACATCATGGCTTGGGTTAAGATAATTACTT
>JBAMYA010047409.1:0-10425 GCA_037176975.1 Arrhamphus sclerolepis
TGTCATATATGTCCATTACAAGACAACTTATAATGTTGTCTTTTTTATTTTTAGATCGATTACTTCAATGCTAATATCAGCTAGCAACAACTGAAAATGAAGACGAGCTGACCTAGTGATATAGCTACTGATCTATGTAGCCAGTATATTATAGCACGGGTAGAGGCTCACGGAGTTCAGGAGGCGGCGGGTTCCCGGAGGTTGGGCAGCAAGAGACGAGCACGGGTACCTGGCAAGTACGCCCCACAGACCCATATTGCAACCAGAGTTCCAACCCCCTGCTGAGGGCCACCCACCACCGCCAGAGACCAACAGCCAGAGTGTACGAGTAACGCTGTCAGCATGGAGACATGATAGTTCACCGGCAGCCGTGCAATAATCATGTAAGGATGGGGCTGGATTGGGGTCAGGAAGGAGGGAGGGAAAGGAGGGAGAACAAGGAGTGAGAGCACTGGGAAGCAGAAGGGGTGCCAGGCCTGGGTGGACCCAAGCGCCACAACTGGGTGTCCTGACTGGTCTGCAATAATTATCAAAACAAAACACCAAGTGCTTCCTCTAATACCTTGTAGTTTTGACGGGGAAGTATTATTTCTAGAGAGAGATGCATCATACTGTGTTTAATCATTACTGAGGAGTAGTTTGCTTTCTTTTCATGAGCTGCAATTGCTAGTCTCTGTTAAAACCTTTTTATGATTTATTATTTAATTTAGTTGACATATTTCATTTACACTTTAGTTTATTTTTATTTTAGTTTCTTTTCCTTTGTTCAGGGGAAGCTGTGTTTATGTATGTGGGATTTTGGGGTACTTTATGGTAACCCTTTTTAATAGTATATTTCTTTTAGTGCTGGAGACCTAGAGTGGTGGTGGTGTCCTTGTATGCTGCGGGATTCCAGGATGGAGTTTCTTTGCACATCACCGTTTGCTGTATGAGTGATAAATATGAGTGGGGTGTCTTTTGTTTTTGTTTAGACTATCATACACCTAGAGTTGCCAACCGTCCCCTGAAAAATGGAATCATCCTGTATTTAGAAACAATATTATTTGGTCTGTAGTGAGCTGAAAAGGGACGCGCTTTGTCCTGGATTTCCACGAGAGTCACAAGAGTATTTCCACAAAATATTTTGTAAATGTCAACGGACTCGAACTATAGGATGCTGAAAATGCAGGCTTACGCTACAATCTTATTGCTTGCTGTGGTCTATGACTGTAACCAATGAGCGGACAGTGCACTAACATACGTATATGGGAATCTGCCTCATCTCATCCATCATTGGTCAAGGATCTGTTGCCGGCAAAGTGATACTGAAAGACACAATAGAAAAGCAACATGGGTGACACCAGCTCAGATTCACAGGGCTCTGACATTTCCAAAAATACTCTTTCCACGTGCAGTATCGCTGCGACTCATCTGAAGAAAAATAAAAGGATACCAATACCAACTTGCTTGGGAAACTGAACACTGGCCAGAATGGAAGCAATGTTTTTCCTGCTACAGGACTACAATGAAATTAAACAAGGAGGGGGAGGATGTACAGGCCTGTACTTTGATTTATGCCTTGGGCAAAGAAGCAGATGCATAAGACGTTTGTTTTCAACATTGAGGAAGATGGGAAGTGCGAGACTGTACTGGAAAAGTTTGACAACTATTTTGTGCCGAAAGTTAATGTGATTCATGAGCGTGTGCAATTCCATCGGTGTGCACAGATACCAGGGAATCTGTGGAGGAATACATTTCTAGCCTTCACAAGCTAGCCGACACTTGTGATTTTGGATCTGGAAAGATAGAAAATATCCGTGATAGACTTGTGATAGGAATTGTTGACAAGGAACTGTTTGAGAAGATGCTATTATTAGAAGATTTGACACTCGGCACAGCAGTAGAACTTGTGTGGCAATCAGAGCAAGTCAAAGAACACATCAGTGAACAAGCAGTGAGTGGCGGTGCTCAGCTGAATGAAGTGGCTCAAAGATGCCAGCAACAACAGCACAAAGAAAAAGAAAGACCAAAGCATGCCACAAATGGAATACACAAGTGAGTGGAAGTGTAGGAGATGTGGCAGAAGACATGGAAGAAATGACTGTCCAGCTAAAAATGCAATGTGCAGGTGGTGCAGTAGAATGGAACATTTTGCGCCACATTTTTTTCAATGCATGTCAAGGGGGCTACACATGTCCTTGGTGAAACCAGGCAAATGAAGGATAACAGTGCTTGGACTTTTTCTCTCCCAGTTCTATACACTATACAGTGCAAAGCTGATGACACTCATTATACCCTTTGGCAGACACTACTTCCAAAGAGTCCCTTTAGGAATAATTAGTTCGCCAGCAATTTTTCACAGAGAAATGTCAGAGCTCCTGAACAGCCAAGATGTTGTAGCAGTCTTCATGGACGACATTTTAGTCTTTGGAAACACAACAGAGCAACACAACTCACTGCGCATAACTGAGAATGCAGGACTGATGCTGAACCAAAGAGAAGTGTCTGCTGAGACAGAGCTAGCTTTGTTACTTGGGACACGTGATTGACAGCAAGGGCATAAGTCCAGACATGTTCGAGGCCATAGCACACTTAGAGCCACCTGAGAATGTTTCTGACTTGCGAAGGATGCTTGGCATGGTGTATTGCTTGAGCAGGTATGTTGATGGTGATTACAAAAGCTTTCTGAAAAGAAATTGTATGTCTGCAGTGCTAATAGATTCATAGCAGGGACTGGAAGAAAACCAATCTACAGGCATTACCTTTTGTTGACCAATGCATAGGAGATGTAGGTCAATGACTTGAAATATTAGGTGGACTTTTAAGAAGCTCTCCATTCCAACGGTGTTTCATCTAAATCAAATTTATAAATAATGCATGACTCAAATGAACATCAGAACTGCCTGAAGGTTCCATACTGGGAAAATAAAGAAATAAATGAATAAATAAAATAACTGCATTATGTGAAGAGGACAAATGGATTTTCTCCTTACCCATATGGATTTCTTCTACTGGAAAGGGGGAGTAAAGAAAATGCTTTAAGGCATCATTGTGAAACCAAATGAAACAGTGGTTTAGATCATTATTTCATGGTATGATGAAACATCTGCACACTGCTGCCCTGTACTGAATTAACTCATGTCCCTTTAAGAATCACAAACTTTGGTCTCCTGTAATGTGCAATTATCACATAGAAGCAACTGAGGTAGAGTGGACATCCTTCATTTAGAATGTTGTTGGTTTGATTTTCAACTTCACATCTTTAAGTCTCATTGAGCAAGAGTCTGAAACCCTTTTATTCAAATGTGTACCTCACATGCATGTCACTTGAGGTAAAACTGCGCGCTAAACAAATCTGAAGCAACATATTGAGTCAAATAAGAAATCCTGTATGTGCATTCATTTATAGTAACCAGTTTTAACTGGTTATTTAGTAAATCTTTTTCTTTTCCTTTCAGCTGTTCCCTTCAGAGGTATCCAAAGTGAATCATTCATCTCCATCTAATCATATCATCTACATCTTCTTCTCTCACACCAACAAACTTCATGTCCTCTTTCACCACATCCATAAATGTCCTCCTTGTTCTTCCTCTACAGAGTTCCTGCGTTTAACTTTGGATGCTTTTGCTCCTCTGAAAAGAAAGGTAGTTGATCCTAGAAAGTTTGTTCTCTGGTATAATGCAGAAATGTGGAGTCTGAAACAGAAATGTAGAAAGCTGGAAAGAAAGTGGAGCTCTACAAATTTAAAGGAATCCCAACTAGCATGGAAAGATAGTTTGGTGTATAAAAGAGCTCTTTAGAAAACTAAGAAAATGTATTATTCATCATTAATCAGAGAAAATCAGAATAACCACAAATTTCTCTTCAGCTCTGTAGCCAGACTGACTCAGAGTCACAGCTCCATAGAGTCATGAATTCATCCAATTTAACAACTGATGACTTATGACCTTCTTCATTATCAAAATTGTAAATATATTAGGGATCAAATTCATGTTCTCCTGCTGGCTATGAGGACGGCATTGGACAGCACAGAAATCTTGGAATCAGCTGTACCTACTGGTTCTTACCTAGACTGATTCTCTCCTATTAATACTTGTGAATTAAGCTCAGTTGTCTCTCACTCAAAACCATCTGCATGTTTACTGGACCATGTTCCTTCCTTTTTAAAGAAATGTTTCCCATGACATGATAAGTTCTGTAATGCTGGATCAATGCATCCCTCCTAACTGGATATGTACTAGGAGGTTTTAAGGTTTTAAGATTGCAGTAATTAAACATCTGCTCAAAAAGAAATCTCTGGACGCTGAAGATATAACTAAATACAGGCTTATTTCCAAACCTTACTTTTATCTCTAAAATTCTTGAGAAAATTGTTCTAAATCAGTTAAATGATCTGATTTTTGTGTTAACAATATTAATGATGAGTTTCAATCAGGGTTTAGACTTCATCATAGTCCAGAAACTGCATTGGTCAAAGTCACCAATGAGATTCTCATGGCTTCTGACAGCGAATCTTTCTCTGTTCTGGTTCTCTTGGATCTCAGTGCAGCATTTGACACCATCGACCACCAGATTCTTCTGAGTAGATCATAGCAATTTGTTGGAATTAGAGGAACTGCATCAACATGGTTTAAGTCAGATTTATCTGACCATTTTCAGCTAGTCCATGTAAATAATTATTGTCCCAGTCGTACTAGGGTCAGCTGTGAAGTAGGCTACCGCAGGGTTCTGTTCTTGGACCAACACTTTTCTCTTTATACATATGCTTCCTTTAGGTAACGTCATTAGAAAGCACAACATAAATTTTCACTGCTATGCAGATGATACTCTGTTGTATTTATCTTTGCAGCCACATGAAGCTAATCAATTAACCTTATTAGATACATGCATTAAAGATATGAAGACCTGGATGATGGAAATTTCCTGCTTCTTAATTCAGATAAAACTGAAATTATTGAAATTGCTCCCAAGCACCTCCAGGAGGCACTCTTGAGCTGTACAGTTAATCTGGGTCATATTACCTTATCCTCTACCTCAACTGTGAGGAACCTTGGTGTCATATTTGAAGAAGACTTATCTTTTAAGAGACAAAATGAGAAAAAATAATCCAGAAAATCACATTGGCTGATTTTTAAAGAATTTATTTGCAAATCATGGTGGGAAACAAGTATTTGTTCAATGACAAAAGTTCATGTCAATACTTGACAGATGTCAAACATTTTCTGTAAGTCTTAACAAGGTTTTCACGCGCTGTTGCTGATATCTTGGCCCATTCCTCCATGCAGATCTCCTCTAGAACAGGGGTTCCCAAAGTGGGGGTTGCGGGAATTCATTAAGTATGGATTTGTATGTCAAGTCATAAATGGTGTACAACATCCTCAATGTGTAGTGTGCTCTGAAATCCTTGCACGAGTGTCTGAAGTCAGTCAAAATGCTGAGATACCTAAATACTAAACATCCTGACCTTGCTACTAAACCCATCAACTTTTTCCAAAGACAGGAGGGAGAGTTACGAGGGCAAAAGAAAATCCGAACTAAACTAAGCACCATCTCCGCTAAAGCTCAGAGGGCTTCTCATCAAGTGGCATATTTAATTGCGCAGATCAAAAAGCCACACACGATCAGTGAAAGTTTAATCAAACCAGCAGCAATAACCATGAGTCGGGTCATGCATGGAGATAAACAAGGTGCTGACCTTCAACAGGTGCCGCTGTCGGATGGGACCGTATCCCGCCGCATCAGTGACATGGCACAGGACATCAAACGTCAACTCATTGATGCAGTGAAAGGAGGAAGGTATGCCTTACAATTAGACAAGTCCAATGTCTCCAATTGTGCCCAGCTCCTTGTTTTTGTCCAATATATTTTTGAAGGGAAATTTAATGAGGAAATGCTGTTTTGCACACCGCTGGAGGGAGCGTGCACAGGCGAGGACATTTTTAACAAACTGGACAGTAAACTAAAAGAAGAGGGTCTGACTTGGAGTGACTGTCTATCTGTGTGCACAGATGGTGCAGGAGCAATGCTGGGGAAAAAGAAAAGCTTGAAAGCACACGTCCTGCAAGTGGCACCTCATGTCTGTTTTACGCACTGCGTTATACACAGAGAGGCTCTCGCTTGTAAAACATTAAACGCAGAGTTTAAACACGTTCTTGACAAAGCAGTAAAGATGGTTAATTACATAAAATCACTTAATACGAGACTGTTTTCAACTCTCTGTAATGGAATGGGAGCAGAGCATCAGGGCTCATCAGGGCCTTCTGTGCACACAGAGGTTCGCTGGCTGTCTCGGGGAAACATGCTGAGCTGTCCGTATGAGTTGTGGGATGAGGTGCGCATTTTTCTCACAGACCAAAGATCTCCACTCGCTGAACAACTCCTGACCCAGGCTGGATAACAAGGCTGGCATATTTGTCTTCTATATTTGAAAAACTGAATGGACTAAACAGGCCGAAAACACAAGCATCCTGTCCCTCAGTGATGAGGTGCAAGCATTTGTGCATAAACTGGAGCGCTGGAGAGAAAACGTAAAAACAGGACGCATAGACATGTTCACTAAACTGGAGGAATTTATTGAAGAAAATTCACTGAATATAAATATTGTTAAAATGTCCATTTTTGATCACCTCCAGTCTCTTTTGGATCATTTTAACAAATACTTCCCAGAAGAAGGTGCTCTGGACAAACATGATTGGATATGATCCCCTTTCACTGCCAAGGCAAATCATCTGACTTCAGACATGGAAGACGCGCTGATTGAACTTTCATCTAATCGAACCCTGAGGACGCATTTTGACTCCAAAACGCTGGATGAGTTCTGGATTTCAGTGAAGAATGAGGACCCGCAGCTGTCCAGAGCCGCTTTGGATACATTGATGCCATTTAGCTCTACTTATTTTTGTGAAAAGATTTTCTTACATCAAGAATAAACACAGATTGCGCCTTAATATGGAAGATGATCTTCGAGTTGCCATCTCCAAAATTAAACCATGAATGGACCTGCTTTGCTCAGCGCACAGTGCGTACCCATCACAGTAATACTGAGTAAAAAACAACAACAACACATGCAATCTATTTGAGTATTCAGTTTTTACATTGGATAATGTTGACCACTAAACATTGCACTTAAAACAAGAAAATATACAGAAACTATGCTAAACTTAATTTTGCTTTGAGACCAACTGTAAATAAATAGGCTGTAGCGCTTTTTCGTATCTTATGATGGGGGGTCGCCAGTCGTCTGCACATTTATTAAGGGGGTCGCAGCCTAAAAAGTTTGGGAACCCCTGCTCTAGAGCAGTGATGTTTTGGGGCTGTCATTGGGCAACATGGACCTTCCACTCCCTCCAAAGATTTCCAATGGGGTTGAGATCTGGAGACTGACTAGGCCACTCCAGGACCTTCAAATGCTTCTTGTGAAACCACTCCTTTGTTGCCTGGGCAGTATGTTTAGGGTAATTGTCATGCTGAAAGACCCAGCCAGGTTTCATCTTCAAAGCCCTTGTTGATGGAAGGAGGTTTTCACTCAAAATCTCTCGATACATGGCCCCATTCATTCTTCCCTTTACACGGATCAGTTGTCCTGGTCCCTTTGCAGAAAAACAGCCCCAAAGTATGATGTTCCCTCCCCCATGCTTCACAGCAGGTATTGTGTTTTTTGGATGCAACCCCTCATTCGTTCCCCTCCAAACACGACATGTTGAGTTTTTACCAAAAAAGCTCTATTTTGGTTTCATCTGACCATATGACATTCTTCCAATCCTCCTCTGGAACCTCCAAATGGTCTCTAGCAAACTTCAGACAGGCCTGACATGTGCTGGCTTGAGTCCGTGGCGGCGTAGTGTGTTACTGATAGTTTTTTTTTTGACACCTTGATCCCAGTGGAGAACAGAGGAGCCTCTTTAAGAAGTTGGTACAGGCCTGTGAGAGCCAGATATAATTGCTTGAATGAAGGTGACCAAATACTTATTTCCCACTATCATTTGCAAATAAATTCTTTAAAAGCCAATGTGATTTTCTGGATTTTTTTAAATTTTGTCTCTTTTAGTTGAAGTGCACCTATGATGAAAATTACAGGCCTCTCATCTTCTTAAGAGGGAGAACTTGCACAATTGATTGACTCAATACTTCTCCTCATCTCCTCCTTACACAGCTAGTCTTCAGCAGGAGGATCCTCCGAAGAGCAAGGTTCTGCTCAAGGTTTCTTGCCAAGAGGCACTTTTTTTTCTTGCCTCTGATGATGTTGCTCCAAACCATCTCAATGTGGCCTCTCTGACCTTCTCTCCAGAACATCCAACATGTCCTGTCCATCTGATGTCCTCATTCTTGATTCTATCTGTCCTTGTCACGCCCAAAGAGAACCTCAACATTTAAACCTCTGCTACCTCCAATTAGGGATGGGTATTGGCAAGGAGTTCACAATACGATACATATCACAATAAATTTGTCACAATATGATTCTATCATGATACATTATGATACTATTACTATACATTATGATACATAGTTCAGTAAAAATGTAAAAAAGGAGTTGAATTATTAGTTACTGTGTTTTGGATAGTCTTACATCTTATCAAAACTGAATTAAATCAACATAACTCAAAATTAATCAAAAACGGAATTTATTTTAATATAGTACTGTAAAGTAAACATCTTGAGGTAGCTTCCATCACAACATAAAAATACTTATTCTCTTGAACAAATTGAACCGGCAGACTTTTTGACAGTGATGTCAAAAAACATAAAGTGCATAGGATTTTTATAATGAATTACTGGAGAACAGAGCTGTAATATAAAATGTTGTTTCACCATTGTGCACATTTGTGCAAGTGCTCTTACATAATAAAACTAAAATAATCTGGATGATTTAAAAAAAAAAAAAAAAAAAAAGTTAACATCCTGTAACTCTACTCAAATGTTATGTGTCCAGTCCATATTGAAAAATAAACTCCTGGTAAAACATGGATACAATGACAGCCCAACTTTCTTTTCAAGTTTTTTTATTCAGGGATGGTATGTAATCATGATGCTCTTAAATTTCACCGCTGTCTCACTCATGTTTAATCCAGGGACTTTCTGAAGCTTGTGCCAGAAACCGCCCATCAAGCAGCAAGTCTAACTGCAACATCGACAGGAGTGGAGGTTGTATTTATTTTGGCTGATATTCAGAAACCATTTAAACCATTTTAAAAATTTTATTAATAATTGATTTTTGGAGTCAGAAACCAATGAAGTATATCGTGAAAATAAGTATCACAATACACACATTGATATTTTAGCACACCCCTACCTTCAACTACTTTATCCTAAACATGCCACCTGTTTCTTTAACACATAAATATTAATATTAAAAGCCCAGATCTGCAGTTATGTAAAGAAGCAAGTACATCTCCTTACAATTCTAAACATTTATCAGGAAAGAAAATGAGCCTGCCCTTAACGTGATTTAAAATTCTACAATTACAACCTCACATCAAGAGACAAAATCTTTGACAGAAGTGATCAGAACCATTTTGGTGTTTGGTAAAAAAAATTAAGCACAAAATATCACCCCACATACCACCCGTCAAGCATGGAGGTGGTACACAGGATATGGGCACCTTATGACTTCGACCAATTTCACAAACTCAAGCATTGTTGCAGACAAGGCACAGCTCTGATGGTATTAATCCCAGCCAGCTTCACCCAGTGGGACATTACCTCTTGATCAGAGATCCATGAAGAACAACTCAAAGAGAATGAGAATGCAAATTCAGACTCTAACTTTAGGTACATTTAAAAGGCTATTTTTTTTTAAATAGGGAGCTTTGTAAAGGATACGTTGTCACCGCAGATCAGAAAGATAAAAAAGACATAACAATTTGTGATTAAAGATCATTAATCATGAATTCCTTTACTGCATAAATGTTGTAATTCACTTCAATAAAACCCAGATTAAACAGCTGCTTCTAGAATAGTATTTGTTTCATCTGCAGCTTACAGGGCCACAAAGATCATTCACTGTATTTGGAATTCACATAAAGCATGATATTATATACACATGCAGCAGAACAGATAAATGGAGAAAAAAACTCGATTTTAGGTCTTTTAATACTATTTCCATCTAGGAAAGGCAAGTTTATTTGTAGAGCACAATTCATACGCATGGTAATTCAAAGTGCTTTACATCTAGATAAAAATCACAAGAGGCAAATAAAATCATTCCATAAAACATGTAAATAATCAATAATTAAATAAAAAAAATGAAGAATGCAGAATAAAAGTAAAATTTAAAATTTAAAAATTAAGTAGAAGAGAGGGGAAAAAGACAAAGACAACAGTTAAAACTATTTTGCTTTTGGTTCTAAAATTCAGGCTCAAAATAACTGTGAATTTGTAACTTTATTCAAATGCAGCTGAGAACAGGTGGGTCTTTAACCTGGATTTAAATAAACTGAGTGTTTCAGC
>JBAMYA010047410.1:0-10424 GCA_037176975.1 Arrhamphus sclerolepis
AGGGTGAGATCTTGTGTGGAGCCCCAGATGGAGGGAGATGATCAGTGGTCTTGTATGTCTTCCATCTTCTAATGATGATCCCACAGTTGGTTTCTTCACACCAAGCTGCTGACCTGTTGCAGATTCATTCTTCCCAGGCTGGTGCAGGTCTACAGTCTTGTTTCTGGTGTCCTTTGACAGCTCTTTGGTCTTGGCCATAGAGGAGTTTGGAGTGGGACTGTTTGAGGTTGTGGACAGGCGTCTTTTATACTGGTAACCAGTTCAAACAGGTGCCATTAATACAGGTAATAAGTGGAGGACAGAGGAGCCTCTTACAGAAGAAGTTCCAGGTCTGTGAGAGCCAGAAATCTGGCTTATTTGTGGGTAACCAAATACTTATTTCCCACAATGATTTACAAATAAATTCTTTAAAAATCAGACGATGTGATTTTCTGGATTTTTTTCTCTCATTTTGTCTCTCATAGTTGAAGTGCACCTATGATGGAAATTACAGGCCTCTCTCATCTTTTTATGAGGTAGAACTTGCACAATTGATGGTTGACTAAATTATTTTTCTCACCACTGTATGTTCCACAGTGACATCTAACTGCATTTGCAGGTAAAAACTACTCATTCAAAAAAGAAAATTCCTTTGCTGTTTGGTAGAAAACAAACGCCTCATTTTTAAAATTTTCCCACCATCTAATAAGAATGAGAATCTGTCATGCACACGTGTCCACCATAAGGCCGTAGGTGGGCCGAGTCTGGCCCGCCACTTCATCTTACCAGAACGTGCAGAGACAATATAAACTTCTAACTGGAACATTTCTGAGGAACTTTCAGTGTAAAAGCCCGACGGATTCAGTTCTGACATCAACAGAAAGTTCGTCATTTTCGTAAAAGCAAAGATTTCTGTAAAAATGTATACAAAATTTTCAGTTTTATAACTGTTTTATTTGAAAATGTTGCAAAAAGTTTATATTTTCAAAATAAATAAATAAATTTGTGATATTTGTGATTGTACGATAAGAAGTCTTAGTTGCCTTGATTCGTCAAATTTTTCAATTTTACAGCAAAACTCTTTTTTTTTTTCCAAAAAGAGTCAATATTCTCTTAAATACGTAATTTTATTAGAAAAGAAGAAAGCGATTTTAATACAAAACTGTTAATTTTATAAAAGTCATGATTTTTGTGAAGTTTGAGGTTTTATGACAAAAAGAAACTATTTTAAGAACAAGGTGTGATCCTGAAAAAGAATTTTGCTATAAAATTGTCATTTTGCAACAAAATGTTTTTACAGAAAACAAAGCCTCATTATGATCAAAGTCTCTAATCCAGAAACTCAGGAAATCTGACAACAGAGGTTGTTTTAGAAAATAAAGAATAACCGGCCCTTTAACGGTAACCATGGTGACAATGTGGCCCAGGATGAAATACAGTTTGACGCCTTGGTCTAATGTAAAAGTGAAGTGGGACACGAATCCTAGAAGCTATTACGCTTGGTGAAGAGAAAAAAAACAGAAAATGATGGAAAAGTAAACGTAAGGATTCATTTTCAGCTCAGGTGTAGCTGTGGACTGTGTAGCATTTAGCGCAAAACACTTCTGCGTTTTTAGAGCTTAATGGTTCCACAGCTCCTCCCAGAGGGCAACAGTTCAGAGTGTTGGTAACTGGGGTGAGATGTTTCTCAGTACCGAGTGAAACGTCGGGTTCACGCCGTACAATTTCCACACAGCACGGTAGCCTAGCAACAGGACCGCCGCTGTCCTGCATGTTTAGATGTTTCCCTGCCTCAGCGCGTCTGATTCCACTGAAATGTGTCGTTTACAGACTTGTGCACACCTTTGCTAACAGACTGGCGGCGATTCCTTCATTAAAATCAGATGTGTTAGAGCAGAGAAACATATAAAACATGCAGGGGAGCAGATCTCCAGGGCTGGAAAGAGAGAACATTGTCATGGTGAGTAATGCACCCCCAGCTGAGCACTGGGAACAAACTGGAGTCGCTCTCCTCTTCAGTCTGAAGAAAAAAGCGGCATCCCTGCTTTCCAAAAAGAATTTCAAATTTCCATTCACTCTGCCCCCGTCTTAAATGGGTTTTGGCTTAAAGAAGACAGCAGGCTTATACTGCAACAAGACAAATTGTGTTTTCGAAGAGTCCCAGAGCCCATGCAGCGATTTCTATCAGAGTCGTCCTTTTTTAAGGCCCAAAGATCACGAGCATCCATTATTGATCTTATCTCACACACTGACATCATCTTCTGTAGATGGTGAGACAGTCAATGCTTTCACAATTTCTCAACTTTTGAACATAGTTTTAGTGTAATGTTGAACCTCTGACCATCTTCTGAGAAACTCTGTAATTCCACTGCCAGCCACCAGATGGCAGTGGCAAATCTTTTTTTTTTTTTCCTGCAGTGCCGAAAGAAAGTATAATTTATGTGAGTTGGAGCTGTTAAAAGTTGAGCATCAGTGGTTTTTCAGTAAATTATTGTTCTATGTGACCTGAAAAAGGCAAAGAAGAAGTAACCGTAGGCAGTGTTAGAACTCCTCAGTACGAAAAATACCTACTGGTGACTTAAGTGACTTAAAAAGCACTCTAAATGTGATGCTTGGAGCTCCAAGTTAATATAATATATGCATTTTAGACAAAGGAAATTTTACACTTACATCGACAACGTCTGGAAATATTTCACTAAAATATGACTATTTAGATAAGAACTTATGGAATCCTTTGAATGATTTCCTTTTAACATTTGTCATCTGTTCTTCATCTGGAGACCATCATGTAGCCATTTCTACGGTGGCCGACAGGAGCAAACGCACAGCAAACGGCGAAATGAGCTGCAAACACATGTATGATGTAAACTCCAAAATATGCAAACACAACAAAACAAATGCAAAAGAAAAACGCTGCAAAAAACACAAAAAAAGAAAACGCGCAGCAAACAGAAAAACGAGCTGCAAACACATGCATGATGCAGGAAGTCAAAATTAAACGTGGGATTTGTTGGAGGAAGAAAGAAAGGTTTGTTATACCATTGATTTACAAGTTTGCATCAGGGATGCAAACTTGAACTTCAACACTAACATTACCTAAGTAACTATGCTGCTTTTCTATAATACTGTAAAAGACTGCGTGTTTGAAAAAGAAATGAAGGATAACAAACCTTTCTTTCTTCCTCTAACTTTCTTTTTGAAAATTCCACGTTAAATTTTGACTTCCTGTTATTACTGAGGGTCTGGTCCCCCTAGTGGTCTGGAGCACTTCCGTTTTGCGGAGCAAGTTTGCTGTTGTTTTTCCTGTTATTGCAGCATTTTGTTTGTGGTTGCAGCATTTTTTGTTTGCATTTGTTTTGTTGATTGTAGGTTTTGCTTCTATTTTCTGTTATTGCAGCATTTTTTGTTTGCATTTGTTTTTTTGTGCTTGCGTGTTTTGGAGCTTGCATCATACATGTGTTTGCAGCTCGTTTCGCCGTTTGCTGTGTGTTTGCATCTGTCGGCCACCGTACATTTCCACCAGTACAAAACGTATCGAACCAGTTAGTGGGCGTAGCTTGGCCTTATGTGATGATTCCACGATGTAAAATAACCAGAGTTCCTTCAGAATTTCTAATAACACCACGGCTCAACATGTTTTCACTGCTAAACTGGACACAGTCATTTGCCAGTGTTCCCATTTCACTGCACATCATTTTTTCCGATCCAGCCCAGTTCTTTCTATCAAAAATGAGAATAATTAAAAAGCAGTCTAATATTTTAAAAAGGTAATTGAAGCTATTTTAACATATATTTACACCTTTGACATTTCAACTGCACACCTGGTCCCACAGCAGGAAAGATATCTGCAAACTGGGTCTTTGTTCAGTCTCCTAAGAATTGTGGAAAACAGAATTACACCATCAAACAGAGAAGAAAATAAGAAACAGGTGCAAAAATATTGTTATTCCATATTTAGAAGCAGAATTTAATCCCTGAGAAGAAAAAGGAACAAGCCAACAAAACAAGATAAAGGTAAACGGCACTATGAAGAGGAGCAGAAGGGATTTATTTTAATCTGAAAGGATTATACCAGAGTGTCTTTTTAAAATTCTGTCTCAGTCGTCTCGGCTGCCTCTCTCCTTTCGATTTGTCATGCCGCTGTCGGCTTGGTTAAATTATGAGAGCTCATTCCGCGTTCAAAGAGAACCCATTAGCTGTCATTTACTCTTGAAAACCTGTCAGCTATAAAATATTCACACACAACTAATTTGTTTTTCTTAACCGTATCTGGCCTACATTCACTGGCAATGGACAAACTTTACGGCATGTTTTTGAAAATGAAACACTTATACAGTACTACACAGAAAGGAGAATTACCCTGAAATGTTGTTTATTAAAAGGAAACATTTCATAATGAATTCATACATTTTTGTACTCTAGAGTGGCTTATTCAAGAGTTTTGTTTGTTTTCCATAATTTGTTCATGCTTTTGGTCAAGTAAGTCTCAGTTAATACTGGTACTGGTATTGGTACTGGCATTGGTACTGGTACTGGTATTGGTACTGGTACGACCCCCACGTCATGTCAACATTTCATGTTGGAGGTCCTGCAAGCAGGATGATCGACTGCAACTCTCAACTGAAAAAATAAAAAAGTAAAAATAAAAAATAAACTTTTCTTTTTGTCATAAAATGATGAATTTCACAATATCACAATATCTTTTTTCCTAAAAAATTTTAAAATTTTACAAAAATCATGACCTTTGTGATAAAACTGAGTTTTCTACTAAAATCTAGATTTTTTTTGCTTGTAAAAGTCACCACATTTTTTTGCTCTTTTTGTACAATAAACAAATAAATAAAATAAAAATGAAAATTTGTAATAAAATTGCAAATTTTACTACTACAATATGTTTTTTTTCCTTGTAAAATGACAAATGAAAAAAAATAGATTTTTTGTGAAGGAAAAAAGAATGATGAAAATTTGTCATAAAAATGCACATTTTGAGAATTTCTTTATCATACAATATCAAATTTCACAAAAGTGAGTTCTTTTAAATAATAATAAACAAATATCAACTTTCTGTGACATTTTGACATAAAATGAATAATTTCAATGAACTTCTTGCACAAAGATTTCAAATTTTTGACAAAAGAAATCAGGTTCTGACAGAAATGATCAACTATTTGTTGTAAAATATTTTGCTACATCATGACTTTTGATGTAAACCACCTCAGTTATTCCACTTTCGGATGTCAGGACCGAATCAAACGGGCCTTGAGTTTGACACGTGTTCTAGATCGACACAATCGTACACGGGAGGAAAGTTTATTGGGTTACACTGGTGTCCAGTCCCATCACTAAAATATCCCTTTGTTCAACTTTTATTTGGTGGCTCCTTAATGTCTTTTGTTTTTGTCTTTGTTTTTTTTTGCAGGACTTTGCGTGTTTGCGTACAGATCCTCCGGCTCCTTCTGGCATTCACACGTTTACTTCTGACCTCATTCTTAAAGCAAATTGAAATAATTACATGTATGCGTCATATAAGTAGAAACAACCTGAGCATCTGCAGCCTGGTGTGACAGAGTTGCGACCAAAATTAGCTTTTCAAATCTGACACGAGCCGTGGAAGTCAGAGAGTTGCGGAAGGCAGAAAATGAGGACGAGCTGTTGTGATTGAGGTGAGAATCAGAGGACACGACTGCGTAAGTTGCAGCAGCACAGGTGAGAGTTGGACTGATTTCCCCTGGTGGGGAACGATTTGATTTTTCAGCGGTTTTCAGCTGTAAAAACTCTGCAGACAGGAGAAAAGCTCTGAGTGTGTCTGTGCTGTGTAATGCATCATCTCCTAAACAGGTCATGGATTGTCTCGTCTGAGCTCGGCCAACCTCTTGTGAGGGTTCATCACCTGCCTGTTGCATAATGCATGCAGCAACTCTGCCCTCCAAACGACTACAACACACACAGATAACAGCTATCCCGCGGAAAGATGGAGACTCGCTCTGTCTCCGCTCTGATGGCCTGAATATCAATCTGAGAACACAAAGTGAATGTTCAGGGAGGCGTCATCCCCTTTCACCAAAATGACCTCCAGACCTCTGTGGTCCTGCAAGCCAATTACGTGGAAGAGAAGCAGAGATTCAGACTGTGATTTCTGTGACATCTGCTTGCAGATTGAGGTCTTTCTCTCCTCTCCTCTCCCTCCATGAGTCATTTTCTCACTTTTATTTCTGTCTCGCTCTCGCCTCATTTCTCCCTGGAGCCAGATGCATAAAACTCGACACAATCACAGCTGAAAGTTCTTCCAGGAAGTTCAGCGAGGACAGATCGAGTGGCTCTGCTTAAAATTAATCAGCTGAAGCAGAGATGCGTCACTTCCAGAGTCGAGACACGCGTCCTATAATTAAACCAAAGCGCATGAACACAAAACCCGTACACTACTCCAGAGCAACGTGCTGTCATAGTATTTATTTTTTGTTTAATCCATTTCACTTTGGCAGGAACACCTATGTTATTAGATACTCCTTATTTATTCTTAGAGGTGGAGACTGAGAGTAGTCTGACAAAATCACATCCTTTTAAAAGAGTACCACAGCTCCCCGTTCAAGCAGCTTTACATCTCCGTTTATATACTGGGTTTAGTGGGAGGAGTCAGACATTCAACACACAGATTCAGTCTCTAAAATGGTGGTCAAAAACAGTTGTAAAACCTTAGTCTAAAACCAGATGTGGATCAAAAACACCCAGAGAGCAGCTTTGGGTGAGCAAAAATGCATTTATTAGGCCAGAGATGAAATAAGAGCACGAGTGGACGACTCACAAACCCGGGGTTACTCCTTTATTATGTTACGGTATAAATGCACAATTATAAAGCCTCATAACTGAAGAGGGCTGTCAGGTTTCCACCTGTAGGCCATCTCTGTTCACTCCGCTTTAACACTTGTCAGAACTTGTGTGCTTCTAATTCATGTTTTTTCTTCACTTTCACGCACCAGACATATCACCCCCAGTTGAACTTTCTATAGCTGACAGTTAATGCTCTCTTACTTTAGTTCTTTCTGCCTGTATGTCCCTCATACACCCTGACCACTCCCTGCCTCCCCTACATGCATATATCATACGTCTCACATACGTAGACATCCACCACCACATTTGTACTCTGATGGGTCCAGAGGAGCACTGAGCACATCCAGCTCCACCCTGTTACCAATAGCAACAGCACAAGATGGTTGGTCATGAACCTCAGATCTATGACGTCCTAAAGTTGACCATTTGGGAGAAGACCATTGGTTGTGTAGTGTATTTTTGCTGTGTAGGTGGATGCTTATTGGAAATGTGATGTGGGTGGATGCAGTATTTATGGGCTTAAAGGCAAGTTTTTTCCAGCTTGTTTGGTCTGATGATGTGCCGTGGCCTCGCTACGCCAGATGTAGTGCTGTAATAGTCCAATCTTAGTTTCATTAGTCCACAAAACATTTTGTCAACACCGCTGTGGAGTGTCAGTGTGCTCTTTTGCAAACTTAAGGCATGCAGCGATGTTCTTTTTTCGATGTTCCTCCGTGGTGTCCTGCTGTCGATACCCTGCTTGTTCAGTGTTTTACATATTGCAGACTCAAGATCAGATATTGTCCAGTTCCAATGATGCCTTCAAATCTTTGGCTGTCATTCTGGGTTGAGTCTTTACCTCGCTGATGAGTCTTCATTGCACTCTTGGCGTCATTTTGACTGGGCGCCCACGTCTTAGCGCCCAGTCCCAAAGTGATCCAGTAAAGTTCGTAGTGTCTCTGCTTCACGTAGTACTCTAGGTTCTTCCGTTATTGGCAAGTAAATTGTCCAAAACATAGCTGACATGCCTCGATGGTACACTTCCGTCTTCGTCAGAGGAGTCACTGGTGGTAGTCCCAAAGTGTCTCCATTTGAGAGTTTGCCTAACTGGCAAATTTCTAAAGTCTCTGAAATCACTTTGTACCCTTGCCAGATTTATGTAAATCAACAATTTGACACAATTTGAGGGGTTTTATCAGTCAAAGTAGCTCTAGTCCACACCTCCAAACTCATTTTCTTAACGGGACTCCAGGTGTGCTAAAACCTGACTCCAATGAGCTTTTTTGAGGTCATCAACTCAAGGGTTCACATACTTTTTCGACAAGCACTGTTTTGCTTTTTTTGTTGTTGTTTTTTTTTTGTTCACAAAGAAAGATGAAAGATCAGAATTTTTGTGTGTGTTATTTTAGACGCGTTATATGTATCAATACCCTTGACTTAGATGAAGATAAGATCACATTTTATGACAAATTTATGCAGAAAACCATGAAATCCCATAAATCACACTTTTTCTTATGACTATATATTGGCTTGGATGATCTCTGTGTGCTCGTCAGGACACTGACACTTTTTTTTTTTTTTTTAACTCTTTGTTCCTACATTAACGTCCTCAAGGCAACTGGATTGGTCTTGTCTTTGTCAAATATCTGTAAATCATTGCATCGATGGAAAAAAAGAGGTCAAAAGGAATCAAACATTCTGCAAATATAAATCCTCCACCAGATGTCTGGGAAATGTTGTAATACAGCCGCTCTGAAAGAACCACTGCAGGACAAACCATTCTACGGAAGTAAAGCGTTGTCATAATCAAGCTCAAACTTACACTTTTAATCTGTAAAAACACTCAGTAGGCCGTCGTTTCTTACAGACTGTCACAAATTCAAGTATTTTTAACATTTGTAAAGAAAGAAAAAGGAGTATGAAGCAAAGAAAAAGCAAGAAGGCACATTTGTATTTTGGCTCAATTTAAGTCACTAATTGAGAGAAGGGTGAACGGTGGATTCTTTTCATCGTGCACCGTGTTTGCTATGAGGAACGAGGATAAGAAATAAAGACTGAAAGGCATGAATGGAGGCTGAAGGAAGACAAAGAAGACATTCACTTATTAAAACATGGTTACTGAGATTGAGTCAGACCAACTGGTGAGGAAAATTCAAAAGAAAGCAGGGTTTTTTGTTATCATCATTTCAAAGGGAAAAGAGACGGCTTCATATAAGAATTGTTATAGAAAAGTACAGTGAGGCTGCTTATCGCCATTTCAAAGATGTAGAGAACTGAGGTAGAGGCAGTGCATATCAGTACTTTTGTTGAAAGAGACAGCTGAAGAAGAAGGTTTTATTCCACTTTCAGATAAGAGAGGATTCTCAGTGGCTTTAAAGGCATGAAAACAGAGTTATCTGTTTAAGGAAGGAAAAGACGAGTGATGCAACGTCATTTGTTTCAAAAAGGAAGCAGCATGGGTGGAAGTGGGAGATGTGAGGTTTATAAAGGCTCGATCAGATATCGCTGTATAAAGTATAGGATATGTGCCAATTCTTAGTTAAAAGACATCGCTAATTGGGGGAGAAAAAAGTAGGTGGATTATGATACATTAAATGAGTCATCAGATAAGTAAAGGATCCAACATCACCATGGTTGGACCCAACATCACCATAGTAGGACCCAACATCACCATGGTTGGACCCAATGTCACCATAGTAGGACCCAACATCACCATGGTTGGACCCAATGTCACCATAGTAGGACCCAACATCACCATAGTAGGACCCAACATCATCATGGTGGGATCCACCATCACCATGGTTGGATCCAACATCACCATGGTTGGACCCAACATCACCATGGTTGGATCCAACATCACCATAGAAGGACCCAACATCACCATAGTAGGACCAAACATCACCATAGTAGGACCCAAGATCATCATGGTAGGACCAGTGCTGATAGCATTCCAGCGGAAATTTTCCACGAAATTGTGGATTTCCGCAGGAATTTTTTCTCTGCAAAGAAATTAATTGTCCACAGCAAAAAATATTTGGTGTCATAAAACAAGTCTTCATTGCTAAGACATTGATGACTCCTTACTGCCTCAGTTTTCCTGCGACAAATCATGCAACTTTTGGGCAGAAAATGGTGAATAGCAGAGAAATGTTTGATGATTCTGACTGCATTAATCAGTGGAAATGGGACTGGAGGTCCGTTGTTGCCGATGTACAATGTGGTGCAGTAGAGGTTTCTGCTATGGGCGGTTATTACAGCTATACAGTCATTGTGGGCGACATGGACAGCTACCCAGGGCGGCATTTTTTCAGGGACACTCACCACGAGCACTCACCAACAAAAACACATCAGTTGATACGTATAATTTGCACCAGTTTCTATCGCCCATTTGCAGGTGTGCCTACACTGAGTGTGCATCCTTACTGCCACCACCCTTCGCTCCCATGGAAAGAAGTTCAGGCTGAGGAATTTTTTTCACTATCAGCCCTGTAGGATCCAACCAGTGGCGGCTGCTGATTTTTAAAACAGGGGAAGCCCATTTTACTTGTTCAGGGTTGGAGCGGCTCATGCCATCCCAAAGCTGAAGATAGCAAAGTTAAAAAGAATTAGTAATAACATAACTGTGTTATGTTATACCA
>JBAMYA010047411.1:0-10423 GCA_037176975.1 Arrhamphus sclerolepis
TTTAAGGTGGAATAACTGAGGTGGAGAGCAGCTGCTTTAAGGTGGAATGACTGAGGTGGAGAGCAGCTGGTTGATGTGATGGGTTATGTTGCGATTTGTTTTAGAAGTTTGAGACTTTTTGTCCTAAAATCTGAGGCTTCCAGTCGTCACTTTTTGACATTTAAAAAACAAAACATGAATTTCACAATCACAACTTTTTACTTAAAAAAATGTTGTTTTTTTTTATTGTAAAATTGCACGTTTTTTATCCTAATCATTAATTTTTGTTCATTTTGACTGTTATCAACAGTGACTTTTGTGGATGCTCCGTCGGACCTCAGTCATTATGTCCAAACAGTCTTGGGGAGCCAATCAGATCAGTCTGTCCTTGCAGACTGTCTCAGAAAAGCAAATAACCGTTGCTTAAAGCTGCTGAGTGGCTCTGACGCCGTCCTCCACCGTGTTTGCTTCTGCTTACGTGTTGTTTTGGAGAAAGTGATTTAAAGATGAGGTCAGAGAGACACACAGTTCTGAGCTTCACAGATAGCGCTGGAGACGGTGGAACAAACCGCCCTGCTGGTCCAGAAGAACACCATCCTGTCTTTAATAATGATTTCATGTTCTGGGAGTTCCTGGGCGCCCGAATGTTCCGTACCACCTGCTGATGCTGGAAGACCTCCCATCCTCCTCCCACAGGAATTCCTGAGTGCCTTATCTCCCCGAGCGCTTGATTCATTCCAGTTCTGGGAGTGTGTTTGTGCACCAGGATCTGCAGGAGCAGCGTTATCTAAAAACATAAATAAATCTAGAAAATGACTGGGCTGTTTGGACACGTGCTGCTCCGGTCGTGAGGCTGCGCCTGGACTTGGATTTCTTTATTTAACGACTTTTAAAATGATCTGTAACTCAGGGGCATCAAACTCCACATCATCACCATGGATACCGTTAAAGGGACGGTTATTCCTTCCTTTCTCAACCAGATCTCCCTCTCATTCCTGGATGAAAAAAAAACATCTCAGATTTCACTTTTAACATAAAATTTACGTTTCATGCTAAAGTCACAAAATTTTATTGTATCATCACAAATTTTTATTTTTATTTAGTTTTTTTTTTTTTAAAAGTTAATTTTATGGCAAGTTTTTCATAAAAGGAGTTTTTTCATAAAATCTCAAATTTCTCAAAATTGAATCTGGTATCATAAAATTGAAAATATTCTTATTTCTTGTGTTGTCAGATTTTTCCAAAATCTCTTTTGAAATTTAAATGCAGTAACATTTAAACCTCTTCGAGGACCAGATCAGATGAGGTGGTGGGCCGGATGTGGCCCGTGGGCCTCCAGGTGTTGTCAAAAGCAGTCGGCATTACTGAGCCAGCGGCTCTTAAATTAAAGACGCCCTCCCGCTGCTGCTGCATACTTTCAGTGTTGAGTCACCTCATGATAATATTTGACCTTTAATCATTTACGACTCTGGTTGGAAACAGATGCGAGGATGGCGTAACGTTTATTACTGCGTTAAACATCGACTTCAACCCTGAACTGTAAATCATCTGTTGAGCTCGTCTCGGCTTTTATAGTCTTTGTTCCGTAATTAAAGCGATGATTTTCTAATCTCTGCACAGGTTTACAGCTGATTATCGTGGATTTGTTGAGCATTAGTAGATGTTTTTTTTCTTCACATTTCTGAGTTGTTTGAACTTCAAGGTTCAAGTAGAAAAATCCTCCAAACATCCGCTGCGATCGTTCCTTCAGTGTCGGAGTTTCAACTTCAGATGGGCGGAGTCAAATGACAGATTCTGTTTTCATTATTATCAGTTCAAACGCTCCTGAACGGACCTTTATGGGGGCGGCGCTCAACAAGTAAATCATAACTAAAATTAAGTATTTTGCAAAATTGCAGTTTTGTTTTGGCGTAAAATATTGACATCACAACTTTATTACATAAAATTAGGATTTAATGTCATTAAAATTGGGAGCTTTGTATTTTAAGAATATTTGCTGTAAAATCACAAATTTTGACCTTTATTTATCTTTATTCTAAAATATTTCAAATATTACACACACAGAATTTAAGCTTTTTCATTTAAAATCACGACTTTGTCCTAAAAGAATTTTTTTTGTGACTTTTTAACTTAATATTACAGGTTTTTTTAATTTTTGTTGTAAAATTTCGACTTTTGTGATTTCAGTTTCAATATCTTTTATATAGATTTTTATTTTGAGACAAACCAACCAGTATCGTAAACTCTGCATTGTGCGTAGTGACTCGCGCGTGACTCGTTGCTTGTAATCGTGTCCTTACAGAAACGTACGTTGTTTGCTAAACATCCTGCAGGAGAGTTTGTACTCAGATAAGCTGTCAAAGATAAATGTTGTATCCAACCAACTGCACACGTCCAGTAACGACTTCCTGTGATTGGTTTAGATCGAGAGCCAACCCTTGGGACCGCCCCGAGGTCAGGGCCAGGTGGTCTGGCTGTTTTCCTGGGAAACTGCTCGTTATCTATACTGAACCTGGAATAAGTCGTTTGCAAAAGCATTTTATCACAAATAGTTTCAAAGGTTTTAAAGACTCATGAAAATTTTGTTAAATTTACTTTCAAAAATTCAAAATGTCCTAAATTCCTGATTTTAGGACAAAAAGTTGAAATTATTATCAAATTTTTACAACTCTTATCAAAATGTTGCAAAAAGTTGATATTTTCCCCAAAAAATAAATTAATTTAAAAAAATCATGATGCAATAGTTTTGTTTTGTTTTTTTGTTTAAAAAAAGTCAAATCTTCTAAAATTGAACATTTTGCACGATTGAGACTTTTTTTTCAATCAAAATATGACAAAACATATATTTTGTAATAAAAAGTTGCTAACATTTTTCACAACTGGTGAGTTTTGTAAACTTAACTTTTTCATTTAAAAAAATGTGTGATTTCAGGACCAAAAGTTTAAATTTTAAAAAAATTGCAGCGTCACAGCTGCTGTAATTTTATGTCAAAATGTTGACATTTTCCAAAAAATGATTTTAAGGTAAATAGTCACAATTGCTTTGACATTTGTGTTTGTTTGATTAAAAAGTCCTGATTTACGGGAAAGAAACATGCTGATTCTGCAAAATTTTGAAGTTTTGTAACAAAATTTGCTTCTTTTTTCTCTTTTTTTTTTTAACAAAACAAAGTCAACGGTTTCCTTCTTTAATTCGTGATTTTACAAGAAACCATCATTTTAGTTCAATTATCTTAATTCCATGGTTGATATTTTTGTAAAAATTGGAATTTTATGTCGCAAATTCCCCTACAAAAATTTAGATTATTCAAAAAAATTGTGATTTTTACTATAAAGCCCTAAGATAAGTTTTAAATTTTGTGAAATTTGTGATATGTATAACACTTTATAAACCTTTTTTTTAGTCCAGGAACTAACAGGAAACCAGACAATATAGCTGATTGAGAAAGTAAAGAATAACCATCCCCTTTAATGGTAACCATGGTGATGATGTGGCTCTTTAATGGTAACCATGGTGATGATGTTGGCCTTTAATGGCAACCATGGTGATGATGTGGCTCTATAATGGCAACCATGGTGATGATGTGACCCTTTAACGGTAACCATGGTGATGATGTGGCCCTTTAATGGTAACCATGGTGATGATGTTGGCCTTTAATGGTAACCATGGTGATGATGTGACCCTTTAATGGTAACCATGGTGATGATGTGGCTCTTTAATGGTAACCATGGTGATGATGTTGCCCTTAAATGGCAACCATGGTGATGATGTGACCCTTTAATGGTAACCATGGTGATGATGTGACCTTTAACGGTAACCATGGCAACAATGTGGCTCTTTAACATTAATGTGACCCCTACTTTAAACGGTTTGAAACTGGCTGATCACATCTCACAGCTGCTAAAGGAAGCGGATCTTCAGACGAATGTGCTTGATTGTCAACATAAATTTCTATATTCAGGTAAATGTTAATGTCTCTATATATTCAGGTCAACGGCGTGTCAGTCATCGGGATGCAGCACTCAGAGGTGGTGGGAGCCATCAAAGCCGGAGGAGACGAGACGAGACTGCTGGTGGTGGACGCCGAGGCTGAGGACTTCTTCCAGAGATGCAACGTCCTGCCCAGCGAGGAGCACGTCAGCGGTAAGCACACGATCTGTTCAGTGGAGGGACGTTATTAGAGGGTGAGGGCTGGAGACGTTGATCAGGGACCTTCAGACTACATCTGCAGACAGGAACGTCCATGAGCACTGCTCCGACTCACACTGTTGTCTTGTCTTCGTCCCTGCAGGACCGCTTCCTGAGCCAGTGTCAGAGGCAGCATCAAGAGTGGAGGTGAGATTATACAGGAGGAGGAGCGGGATGCCGCTTTAAAGTAAAAAAGGAAAATTAAAAAGACTGAATACTGCAGCTTGGAGTGAAAAAGCTCCTCAGGTAAAGTTGTGGAGCTTCTTCTGCTTCCTAAAAAACTTCTTTTTATGTCATTCACTGGTATCACCATGGTGACATCAGAGAATAAAGTTAGTTTATCAGTAAAATATCAGTTTTTTTTAGAGATGGAAGTAACGGCGTTACTTTTTCCAGTAACGAGTAATCTAACTAATTACTATTTCCAGCGTTACAATGTCGTTAGCAACAGTTAAATGGGGCGCGTTACAAGCTAAAGCAGCTCCGACTTGGCTCTCAGCAGCAGGAGCTGCAAACCTTTTTTTTTTATATATTTATTTTTGGTAAGGGATGATGACTGGCTATGGTAGAGTAAGCCAATCAGAGGCAGTTTACACACAAAGCACACGCCCACTCTGGCAGAGCTAAGCTGCTGCAGCGGAGGGTCTGGAGGGAAAGTTGCTGTTTTCTAAGTGGAAGCACAGACGCTGCGCGACTTTATTCTCCTCCAGGTAAAAGGTGAAAACATACATGTGAATTGTCCATTATGTCCACGTCCGTTATAAGCAACTCTAATGAAGCTTATAACGACGCACGCTTCTATGAAACTAGTGGCCAAAAACATTGTTTTTTCCTCTCTGAGTATGTGGAACTGGAACTCAGGGAAACTCTTTCTGTTTCAAAAAGCGAGGTTTCAGAAACTGAGGTAACTCATACCCGGAGTCTGTTACCATGGTAACTGACTCTGAACTAAACCTGGTCAGGAGCAGTTCTACTTCAACATACCAGAGTTTCTTTCTGTCTCCTCTCCTTCATGAAGCTGAATAGTTTAATGAGATAAAACCAGCCATGACTTCTAGTCTGACGTTGAGTTTACAGCTGAAGTGACAACGTTCTGCCGTTTGATACATCAGACTGAGATGTAGCCGTCACAAAAAAAAGAAAAAAAGCTAATGATGCAGAGATTTGTTGTTAAATATGATCTAAACCAGGGGTGTCAAACTGATCCATGAAGGGAAAACCTGCAACCACACCGGCCCCTTCACGGATCAGTTTAGTTTAGTGATCTAAACTGATGAGATGCATGATGGAGGGGAGGACTTCTGGAGCCAGCCCCTAGTGGTCAGTAGAGGAACTGCAGCCCCTAGTGGTCAGTAGAGGAACTGCAGCCCCTAGTGGTCAGTAGAGGAACTGCAGCCCCTAGTGGACAGTAGAGGAACTGCAGCTCCTAGTGGTCAGTAGAGGAACTGTAGCTGTAGCTTTTTTTTTTAAAAAATATATAAAATATTCTGCTTTTTACAATATAAATTCAAGAACAAAAATTCACTTTGAATTTTTTTTTTTTACATTTGTGATTATAAAGAAGAAAAAGTGAAAAGTTTTAGTACAAAAACCTTAATTTTATGACCAAAGGCACAAATTTTGTGATTTATTTATTTATTTATTCTTTAAAGATTCACTTCGATTTTTATCAAATAAAATTTAAAAAAATTAAGCCGGCCCTTTAATGGTAACCATGGTGACAATGTGCCCCAGGGTGGGGGGAAAAAAAAGGTATGACACTCCTGCTTTTAGGAAAATCTCCAGTTTGTTGTCGAGGGAAACGTGAACCTGAGCAGGTCAAGTGACGTTTAAATCAGCGTACTGTCCCTTTAATTAGCTGGAAGTACACAACAACACACACCCTGGTGACATTGCAGCTGACCCCTTCACCATGGCAACCACAGCCAACTCCCCCCTCCTCTCTCTCCCTCCCTTCTCTGTCTCCTGGAGTGTCCTGGAGGATCATGGGATTGCACTGGCTTTAATTAGAGGATTATGCTAATGAGATAACTAACGAAGTCGGTCCACAGGCTTTCTGCTCTCCTGCTGCAGAACAATCCGTCATTCAGCTGCCGTTACGTAACGCAACGCTCGTCAGGATGCTCGCCGTGACCTCTGACCTCAAATGTTTGTTCGCTGGACGGCTGAGCCACTTGTACAGCAGCAGGACCCTCGTTCCCCTCGTTTCCTTCATTCCCTCGTTTCCTTTGTTTACTACAATTAACTCAGTCACATACGTGCAGCTTCCAACGTTCAAAAAGGTGTTTTAACTTTTAAATCACACCGAGGCTTCATGTAGTGGATTTCTTTGAGGAAAAGAATAATCTGGACGAATAAACAAAAAGTGAAAGAGATCAGTAAGATCAGCTTCAGAGAACGAGTGATGACGGTCACTGGACCAACCGCAGCCTCTGCTGCCCCCTGCTGGCTGGACCGCCCAGGATCAAGCAACCAATCACTGTTCAAATACGGTGTTTTTCAGAGCACTCGTGCAACATAACGTCCTTTCCAGAATTAAAAATAAAAGAAGCAGGAGAAACGATAGAAGTAGTAACAGTTGGACTGAAGGTGTTTGTAAGCTGATAAGAAGAGTTTTTAGTGACATTTTAGAGTCCAGGGTGACACCGGGGGGGGGGGTGTATTTTAATGTGATTTCTAACGCTTGTAAACATATTTAAAGTTTCTCTGATCTGATTCAGCGGAACAAAACTTTATTTAAAATACATCGTCATATAAATTCATGAATTCACCAGCAGATGCAGTTTAAAAATTTGATGTGAAATTCACTATTCTGCATCATTTTTTTCATTAAAAAGTGTCATAAAATCTAAAGTGAGCTTTATCATAAAATTGACACTTTCCTATTAAAATTAGAATTTTAAATTAAAAATATGTTGAAAAATTTTTTTCTTAAAAAAACAAACAGCAAATTGTGTTTTTTTTTGTTCTGCAAGATTAAGATTAAGATTATTTTATCCTAAAATCACAAACGATTTTAACCAAAAATTACAATTTTGACATTTGAAATTTGACTTTTAAATCATACGATCACTAATGTCACTAGAGTGTAAATTTAACTTAGAAAAAAAAAAATTTGTTGTTAATTATTAAATTTTGGCAACATTTTAACATAAAACATGTTCAAAAAAAAAAAGTTAATTTTACAAAAATGTTTCCTCAGAAATGTTCTCGTTAAACATTTATGATCGTCTTTTGCGGGCCGGATTTGGCCCGTGGTTTGACACGTTTGCTTGAAGCTGTGATGTCATCGACAGGAAGCTTTGAGCTGTGATGTTTTTGTGATTGACAGGAACCAACAGTGAACCCTAAAAGGTCCGTCAGCTCTTCGGCCTCCAGCGTTTCGTCCAACGCGTCGTCCAACGCTCCCGCCGCTGCAGCCACGAGCCCCCAGCCTCAAGAGGTAACGAGTCCCTGAAGCTCTGCATCGATGGTGAAAATCATGAATCATAAATGTTTATTGTCTTGTTTTTCTTTTTCCAGGTTGAGAGAGCCCCCCAGCCCGGTCCGGCCCCGTCTGGAGACTCTCTGGGTCTGGGTCTGGGTCTGTCGCTGGCCGAGGCCAAAGAGCGAGCCCATCAGAAACGAGCCGCCAAGAAAGCTCCGTCCATGGACTGGAGCAAGAGGAACGAACTGTTCAGCAACCTGTAGACGTCGCCTCCTCACCTCCCTCTGCTGCCCCCCGGTGGACAGCCCGGGGACCATCGGCCTCTGGCCGTCCGCGGCCACGTGGACGTCGGCGCCAGACGAGACGCACGGCCGACTTTTAAACTCACGTTAAACAGTATTACGCCATGATTTTATCGTTTTAATTTAGGAGGGCCCGCCACTTTTCTTTTCTTCGATGTTTTAATGACGTCAGCGCGTCGCAGGAATGAGCCCCACCAGAGGTGACGGGATGACGGCGCGCCAGGAAAATCAATCACCGAAGATTTTCAGTCACGATGTTAAAAGTCCGAATCGAAACAACGCTGAGAAACTGCAGAGAGATTACTCCTCCTCCTCGTTTTCTTTTGATAAATTTGTACATACATGAACAAGTGATTTAAAAGAATCTCTGGGAAAGTCTGTTGATTTTACTGAAACCTGATTTTTAAAGCTGCACCTGCTGAT
This sequence comes from Arrhamphus sclerolepis, assembly GCA_037176975.1. Taxonomy (NCBI): domain Eukaryota; kingdom Metazoa; phylum Chordata; class Actinopteri; order Beloniformes; family Hemiramphidae; genus Arrhamphus; species Arrhamphus sclerolepis. The sequence continues at coordinate 8,321 of JBAMYA010047411.1, forward strand.
GTGAGTGTTTGGTTTTCTGTTGTTTTTGTTTGTTTTTTTTAAGAAAACACTCGAGTCTGTACCGTAAAATCTACTGATGACAAATATAGAAGCTGGATCAAACTTTAAAACTTTAAAAAAAAAGTCAATTTTTGTTGACTTTTTTTCTTATTTTGAGAATATCTTTTTTCAGCATTTTTATCATAAAATTACAACTATCGTAAATGTAAACATGTTGTAAAATCTTTGCTAAATCCGGACTTTTTGACATAAAGCAGCCTTTTGCATCCTTTTGTTGTAAAATTGTGAATTTTGTAAAATCACATCTTGTCATAAAATCTCAAATTTCACAGAAGTTGTTTCCATCATGAAATTGAGACTTTTTTTGTTAAAATCACTTTCATCTTTTCACAAACTGAATAAAAGTTAACTTTTGTGATTGAGACTTTTTTCTTCTTTTTTTTTTATCGTATGTCACATAATTTTGACTTTTGTACCTACATTTTTGTTGTAAAATATCAACATTTGCTACATTTTGATATAAGATTACAGCAGTTACTAAAAAAAAAAATTGCCACATTTCTCATCCTAAAATCAAAATTTATTAAAAAAAAAAATTATACAGCAACCACTAGTTTTGACAAGAAAAAAATTTCATATCACGTTTTTTGTCATAAAATATTAAATTTTAAATTGCAACTTTTCTACTAAAACCGGTTTTTGAATAATTTTTAAAATAAAATAGAAGAAAAATCTGATTTTGTTGACAAAATTTACAAAAACATTTTTACATCAAAACATTTTTTTTTTCCATTTCAAACAACAACGAGGACTTTTTTGTTGGAAAATACCAACTTTATGCTACTTTGCACCACGTGCACCACCAGCTGCGCGTGAACGTTCCTTGCTTCGTTTCTGCTCGTGTTAGGTGTGATACCAGAAGTCTCCACTGGGGGGCAGCGTAAGACCCAGACCAGCACCAAGAGGAAGTTCTGGTTTGTTTTTGTGGAGCTACAAGCAGTCTTTCTGGACTTGAATGACATTAATATTTTGTTACATTTACCGCCATCATCTCAAAGTTGAGCCGCTTTGTTCACGACTTCTCTCAAAAAAAATAAAAAAAAAACTTTATTAGTCTACTGTTGACGACAGCTGATCGCTGTTCGGAACTGAGAGTCAAAGGAAGGACGAGTAGTTCCTATCCAAACAAAACATTAAGAAAAAAGAAAAAGAATAGGCTACTCTCAAATTAAATTACTAAAAGTACTACCATGAGTATGGTAGTACCCCCCCCATCCGTACTTGGTACTTGTTAAATTTAAAGCTGAGGTTGTCATGGAAACAGGAAATTAAGGTTACTTCAATATTCATTTATAAACCTATTTTATTTTTTATTTGGACATCTGGGACACATGGATCGATGCTGCTTGTAGTCTACTTTGAAGATTTGCAATTGACATTTTAAAAACAACAAAAACGGAGTGAGGTTTAATGGCTTAATTTTTTTTTTTTCCGAAGAACACCTTAAATCACATTTAAATATTTGACGTGTAAAAATTTTTTAAAATTAATTGAATCTAACTTCTATCTGTCTGGACAAACTCAGATGAACGCTGTGTTCCTGCTACAAATCTTTTCAAAAATAATTTTCATAATGATATAGAATTCAATTAAAGTGCATAAACAAAACAAATGACAATAGAAAAAACTTCCTCGTTACATGACATTAATATGGGTTTGTGTTTATTTTTTTTAAATGGGTTTTCTTTAATCGTATTGTTGCATAAATCCAGATTCAGACCAACAGAACTAAAAACATTTCTGAGCTGAGAATCTTTAAAACCACTCCATGAAGCAATGCCACTTCTGACCACACGGGGGGGCAGAACTCTGCTGTGTTAATAAAAGCATTCCGCAGTCTCATTTTTTCTGAGAGCATGGAAAGACGATCATAAATTTATACTTTAGAACATTTCTGAACGAATTTCGGTGCGACTGCCTGTTTGATTTGGTTCTGACATCAGAAGGTGAAATAACTGAGGTGGAAAGCGGCTGCTTTAAGGTGGAATAACTGAGGTGGAGAGCAGCTGCTTTAAGGTGGAATAACTGAGGTGGAGAGCAGCT
>JBAMYA010047412.1:0-10423 GCA_037176975.1 Arrhamphus sclerolepis
CTACGTGCCTTGTTTTTAGTTTTGTTTTTGTACTTGAAAATACATCAAAACACTCTTATTTTGTTTTTCCACTGAAAACATTCATGTTTCTACCAAGATTCAAATACTGGGATATGCAGTCTGACTGCTATTGAAACCTTAAGTCTGTTGCAGCTTGCTTTTATCCAGAGCATTTTTTTTTATTAATGAATATGAGATATTCATACTCCTCATTGGGTACATTTGATAAACATGAAAAATAACTCCTGTTTTGTGTTACCTTTGTAAATAATGTCTGGTTTAGGGACCAGAGGGGGATACTGCAAATGTAAGACTCCTCAAAAACTACTGATAATGCAAAAGGGATGTTGATTAATTGATATGATTGTTAACTGACATGGCATTGATGCTTTAAAAAAAAAAAAGAAAGATGAAAGCTGTTGGGATTATTGAAAGATTAAAGAAAAGACACACACACAACTACATGTTTTCATATTGTCTTCATTATCTCCAGTATACACACGGCATACCATTCATGTCAAAGAATGATTGTTACTGGCCACTGACATCCTGAAAAAGTAGAGATCACACCATTTGTAGTTGTTTACCGCCACCCAGTGGCAGCAGAGCAAACAGCACGAGAAGAAGAGCTAGTTACTTGATTATAAAGTCATTGTTAAAGTATGTTATTGTTTTTGACAAACCTGCATTTTTGCATATAACCATATATTAAACCTATAAAATAACAATAACAACAAAAGTAACAGTTCGGCAACAATATGTTAAAGAAAAGTTTGGAAAAGTTGGATGGTGCTTTTGAAAAGAAATCCTGGTGGAACATCTCATGACCAATTAGGCCTATTGGCAACAGGTCATTCCAGTACAAGAGAAAACGAGTCAATTAGGCCATACTTTGCATGATCCACATCCCTTAGAGCTTATACAGTAGATACTTACGGCCTGGTGATGTATTTGCTTTGTTCCCTTCTTTTCTAGAGGCATTAACCATCTGGAAACTTTCAGACATGCTGTCATGTAGGTTGAGCTGTTTAGATTCTGTGATTGTGGCATTCCACCCTTTCTTGGAGGAACCACACATTCGAGAGGACAGCAAAAGCTGTAGAATTTGGGGTCAAACATGCAAATCATCTATCATTCTGTGACAGAAAGGTTGATCGTAATTTAAAAGAATATATAGGACAAACCAGACGTTTACTAACCAGACGTTTACATACCCATATAGTCTTTTTTTTCTCACTGTTTGATCAAACTAAACACTTCCTGTTTTAGGTCAATTTGTATTACCAGAATTATTTATTTTTTGATAAATGCCAGATTAATGAAAGAGAGATAAAAAAAATACTTTCTTCATAGTCAGAAGTTTACATATACAAAGATTACTGTCTTTAAACGATTTGGGAAAGCCCGGATGATGACGTCATGGCTTTGGAAGCTTCTGACAGGTTAATTGATAACTTTTGAGTTAACTGGAGGCACACCTTTGAATGTATTTTAAGGCACAGTTAGAACACACTGCTTCCTTGTGTGACGTGTGAAAATCAAAAGAAAACAACCAAGATATTGGGAGGAGAATTGTGGACTTGAGGACCTTGACTTTGACTTGAGGAATTTAAATAGCAAACCTTGAGGAAATGTACACAATCAAACTTTGTTTTCTTTTCTATGAGCATACTGTATCCCAGCCCTCAAGGGACTTCAGAGAGGATATCATATAGTCCAAAGACGCTGGTCACTACTGTTTAATATTCCTGTCAATATATTTACACCAGTTACCTGTTGCATGGAAAATGTGATCCATCATCCCGTCCTAAATGAAAAGGCTCTCATGCGTCCAAATTAATATTGTGTTTCTGACACATACGACAAGCCCAGTCTACCATGGCATATTACAACATCACAACGGCTGACTTGCCTTCCTGTGTTTCTTTGTAGTTTTTACAATATGGGTGCTCGATCAAACAGTATGCCACTCATATTACTTTCTGGCCTTCAACTAACGTCTTAATAATTTAACATTTTAATTTTCTTAAACATACATTTTGTGTCAGATTTCAGTTTTGGTGTCAAGAGTTTTTTTATTTTTTATTTTTATATCAGTTTCGTATGAGTGACAACTGGCCTCATATATGAAATAAAAGCTCCGAAGTGGATGATTTCGACGAGAGTTGCGGGTGTTTCAAATATCTTTATCACCGCATCTGGGGCACCTGAAGGTAATAGTGGCGAGTTTTCAGCAGCCTACTAACTTTACATGGGGTTGAAATGAAGTCAGTATCAACAAATAACAATAACAATATTTGCAAAAGTTTAAATTGTGGTATGTATTTGTGTTAATATATATATAGGCATATTATGTGACAAATGACAACGTATCGTCCATAGATTTAAGTGCCACGAGATCTCCAATAAAGTTGTAACTTTTTCAAATTACAAAAAACGGAAACCGAGCTTTTCCCTTCAAAATAAAAATGCTACAATTATTGAGTGGTGTGGACGGAGGGAGGGGGCGGGGTCACTACTCTTTTTTTGCTGCCATAATACAACCTATAGTTCGAGTTTATTGTAAACTAAACTGTACTATCTCACTGAATGAAATTAAACAATCTGCACTAAACCCCGTAGAAATAAGCTTGGCACTTTATATTCTAAATATATATGTTAATTAAATATTGCTATTATAACAGCTATACAATGTTATAAATCATTAAGGATGTATTGTCTAATTTGCACACTCGTAAAGTAAAATAAATACATTTATATGTATTTTGTTTTGATATTCCTCAACCGGAAATGTAGCTTCTAACGCTGCAAAGTTGAACTTAAACGTGAAACCCAGTTAGTGACTGGTGAAACCGCAGCACAGAGATAAAGTTTTGTCGGTATGTATGAGTAAGCCACACTGTTAACTTAGGCAATAGTTGGACAGAGACTTTGATGCTGAAAGTGAAGCTATATACATGTAAAAATATTTTAACAGTGTTTTATGTGTTGCTGAAATCAAAACGAAACAGTATCGCCTTCAAGCTTTTGATTTGACCTAGATTAGTTTCTTCTCTCCCGCTGATTAGGTAGCTAACTGTTAATGAGTATAATCCCAGTATGTTAATCCTCTCTTTCACACTTGTCCAGTTCACAGTTGGAAGGAGTCGAGGAGGAGTGTCCGCCTCACGTCAAGATAAACACTTCGAAGTTCCGTTAGAGGAATAACTAGACGGTTGCAACTGTTGGTAGTCGGGAGTCTACAGTGAATGAACATCCTGTTGAACTCGCTTTAACTTCGTCTGGAAGTATGCGGAATAAACTTGAGGAAGTCCAACGAAAACTGGACAAGTTTGATGGAATGGAACTCTCCATTTGGCCAGCATAAATCCAACAGAGTCCAGCCGCTCAGGGCATGAGACCCCGGCCAAACTTTGTCTGTCTTCACGAGAAAGCGACACGATGGCAGCATGCGGAAGGAGGAACCGACCCAAGTTGATTTTTTCCCTCTTTGGTGCCACTTTAGTGGGGTATCTGGTGTTTTTCAGGCACAACTCTGGGGAAGTTAGCGCTGCAAATCGACGAGAAGCCATTGGAGGGCGAGAGGTGGGAGATGAAGAACTGAAGAAGCCCGTGTACGAGAAGCCTCCCCTGGATTTAAATGCCCCGGGAGAGCTGGGGAGAGCCGTGAAACTGAATTTGAACAAAGAGGAGAGGAGAAAAGAGGAGGAAAGCCTCCAGAAGCATCAAATTAACATATATGTCAGTGATAAAGTTTCACTTCATCGGAGGCTTCCAGAGAGATGGAACCCACTGTAAGTAACCAGTTAAGTCATGTCAGCTATTATATCTTAAGTTCTCTTTTGTTCCACATCAATAAAGTTTTATGGAGGATTTATACTCCTGGAAGATTTTTGCTCAATATTTTGTTATTTGCGTTAGGGTGGAGTCATAGTTGCCGTGATCTGTGGTTATCTCAATGTCCAGGAAACCACACCTAAACATACAACAGGTGGCTAATGCCAGGATAACCTCACACAATACGTTGTACTCTAACAATAAAAATCTGTTTATACATCTCAGTTGCAGGGAACTGAAGTACGATTACAGGTCTTTGCCGACAACCTCTGTGGTGATTGCCTTCTACAATGAGGCCTGGTCCACCCTGCTGAGGACCGTCCACAGTGTGCTGGAGACTTCCCCTGACATCCTGCTCAAAGAGGTGGTGCTGGTGGATGACTACAGCGACAGAGGTAGATGCACAAGCAACAAAGAGAATCTACATGTTGAAGATGGACAGATTGACGGACAGGCAGAGGGGCTGTGAGATGGAAAGCTGGCTGATTGACAGTCTAAAGGCTGCCCGAGGCATTCACATGGAAACACACCGGCAGGTTGCAGTCAGTGATTTGTCAGATGGGTAGAGTGAAGGTGGATATATAGAGGCAGGTGTATCAAAAGACTTTGCAGTTGTGTGTTCTTTGATATGTCATATACCAGGCAGACTATTAAAAAAAACAGCTTTTCTGTGGACTATTTACTTATCAACTGGAGCAGAATTTGATCATGAGGACACCATTGTGGTGCAGTTACAGTTAATTAGTGTATTCAGTGTAAAACTAGCATAAATTAAATTTTGTGAAAGATGGATAAAGTAAGCATCTTTTGTTATTCGGTCCTTAAATCAACATCAAAGTTCCCAAAATGATCAAAAGGTCTTTTGGGTATATCTAAATGATCAGCTTCTGAAATAACACAGCACTCTATGATAAATGCGGCAATCTTAAACTTTTTTTTTTTTTTGTCTTGGTCAGCTCTATGCTCTCATTAAAAGAAACCCCAGACTGTATTTGTTCTGGCATATTTGTTTTTCTTTTATTTTCTCTCTAATGCCAGAAGCAATTTTTTACAGAACTGCTCTCAGTACTGTACTTTTATGGTCCTCATGCAAAGATGGAGAGCGAGACTTTTTTCAGATGTTTTATTTTAGTTTATCTGCTCATCTGTTTAATTTCCTGAAGCTCATCTGAAAGAGCCATTGGAAAAGTACCTCTCAGGTTTGAGGAAAGTGCGTCTGGTCCGGGCAACAAAGCGAGAGGGACTGGTGCGGGCCCGTCTGCTTGGGGCGTCCATTGCCACTGGTGATGTGCTGACCTTCCTGGATTGCCACTGTGAGTGCCACGAGGGTTGGTTAGAGCCCCTGCTCCACAGGTGAGAAAATGCTTTTCAGGAAATGAAAAGACTTTTCCCTTTGAATTTTTTTTTCCATTGTGCCCTTCAGAAATTGTCTTTTTAGTTCAGCTTTCACAAAGTGAGGTGCTGAATCTGTACCAGCCAGCTCCAGGAGCACTGTTTTGCAGCTGACTCAGACACTGTAGCTCAATACTTGCTGCCATTTGAGCAAGGGCAACACAAAGATATTTACACAGGCATTTGAGATGAACAAATTGCTTGGTTTGTAACACTGTCAACACAACAGCTTTTCTCTCCTTTCTCTTCAAGGATCAAAGAGGCGCCCACAGCCGTGGTGTGTCCTGTTATAGATGTGATAGACTGGAACACCTTCCAGTATTTAGGCAACTCTGGCGAACCTCAAATTGGGGGGTTTGACTGGCGGCTGGTCTTTACGTGGCACACTGTCCCAGACTATGAGCAGAAACGCCGTCGCTCACCCACTGATGTCATCAGGTGTGTTTACACAACTTCTAAGAAACAGAAAATAGAATCAAATCCCATATGGGTATTTTGTAATGAGATTTGACAGCAGTTAGTACCTTCTACAATACTTCTGTATGATTTTGACCCAAATCCCAAACTTGCATATTATTTTCTGTCAAGTCTGCTCTCATTAAATTCTGATTAATTACTATTATCTATATATTATTATTATTATTTTGCCTTCAGGTCTCCGACAATGGCAGGTGGGCTGTTTTCTGTGAACAAGAACTACTTCCATTACCTGGGTACATATGACACTGGGATGGAGGTGTGGGGAGGTGAAAACCTGGAATTCTCTTTCAGGGTAAGAAATGACCTATATGTGTTAATCTTCATAGACACTAACAACATATGTAATTTGTAGGTCCCAGATTTATGGGAAAAGGAACCATCCACACAGAGTCCTAACACTGCTTTTAGCAATAAACTACAATTAACAACTTGCATCACTAAAAAGACATGAACGTCTGGTTTGAATTCTATGAACCATGTGATGATATTCTCTGCAAACCACAATGAAAGAATTGTAACTATTCAGCTAGTAAAAAAAAAAGAAAAAAAAGAAGGCTTAGACACAGCTTAATATTTTAATAGCAAGAATTTGAATGTCCCCATTCCACAGTAATTACAGTTTTCTCAAAGAGAAGAAGCCCAAAATATGTCTTTCTTAACCCTTTCAAGCATGATAGTCACTACAGTGGACAGCCTTTGAAAAAATGTTTTCTATGCATTTATATGATGGTTTCCTGTTCAGTTCAGTGGACACCAGGGAGTCATCTCACATCCATTCATTGCATTGTACTGAACTACAATTGCCATTTAATTTAGATTCATTTAATTGGAAAAGTACAGTTTGAGCTCAACATCATTTATTTTTGAAAAGAGTGCATGTTGAAAGAAGTGGACTTATAAGTAACCTGCTCAAAATTATGAATATTAAAAGAATGAAAAATGAACATAACTTTACATTATAAGCAAATAATTGAAAAAAAAAATAATAGTGTACTGTTTTTCAATATTTCATGCATGAAAGGGCTAAAAGACAGCAGCATTTTTGTTTCCAAGCTCTCCCACAGGACTGTGCTTTGTGCTGCCTGATTGAATCATGTCTGAGAGGTTAACCAAATCCTCGTGGTGGTGTGGTTGATGTCTCATAGATTTGGCAATGCGGGGGCAGCCTGGAGATTCACCCATGCTCACACGTGGGTCATGTGTTCCCTAAAAAAGCCCCTTACTCCCGGAGCAAAGCGTTGGCAAACAGCGTGAGGGCAGCTGAGGTCTGGATGGATGAATACAAGGACATCTACTACCATCGCAACCCCCATGCACGACTGGTGAGCGTGCAGTGATGCGATTCTATGTGATTCTACTTACGTGGTATCAAACACAAACACAAACTAAAATGATTGTTTGAGCAGGCGTTGTGGAAAATTTAAAGTCTGGATGTGTTTTAAGAGAGCATATTTTTTCCAGCTGTGCTCATAAAATCCTTTGTCTGATTCAAGGCTTGATTTCACTGATGAAAACACTCTGTCTTCCACACGCATGCCAAACATTAGACTTGCTGTTTCCTCTCAGAAACTACACACAACCGGTGCTCTCCGGTGTAGAGTAAAACCTCGCCAGATTAAGAGACTCTCAGTACATGCGTGGCAGACACTCAAGGTGACTGGTGTCACGGCATTCTGGTGTGTGATTACCACCTTTCTGTGTCACTTGGTGCCAGCGGGTGTCACCCAGCTGTCCTTGACAGGGTGAGATCATTGCTAACCCATTGGGGTGCCCTGCCTTTCTGTGTGTGCGAGCGTGGGCTCGTGTGTGACAGTTTATTTAAGAGGAGAAGCTCTCCAAGCACAGATCAGGTGGCACTTGTCTTCCTGAGAGGAGTAAGCCTCGCCAAAAGGTAATGCACTATAGCCTTCAAAGAAGCACTGCGGCTGCTCTTCTTTTTTTGGCCTTACATGCAGCACGCGTGAATTATTTTGCAACAGCTTTAAAGAAAAATATATTTTTTTAAATTTTTGCTCCGTCTGCCATTTTTTTTTCCATTTCATGAGTTTCAGATACTTTGGTGTACAATTTGTTGAAAATTATATGAATGACTAAACCTTTACAGTATAGAAATTCATAAAAAAACATTTAGATAAAGTGTTGAGTTTGACCTTTGACTTTTGGCTTGATTATCTTTCAATTTATTCATCTAGATAATTTGAGTTGGTCTAATACTGGAGTGCGGACCAATCAAATCTAATATTGGGGCTCAGATCCTGAGGACATTCAGAGGGCTTGTATTGTTCACACCAGTAGACTCTTATGGGCATCACATCAGCTTTTGTTAACTCCTTTACTGTATTATTTCTGGCATGCTAGTCACACAAGCATTTGCTTCTCATCCACACTTTTGTTGGTCCTTAATTCTGGTCTCAATGGCCTGTTGAGCTGAAGTGACCCGCACAGCTGCACTGGTTTTTGTTGTCCCCTGAAGGTCAATACTGGTTTTTGCCATTGATGAATACCTCCCTCTTTGGGAATCTGTCTTGTGACCAAATAAACTGATGAAGAGCCCATTATAGCTGTGTTTTGGCAAACCACCAACATTCATCACCCTGCAGTGCTTTTAAGCACCTCTCTCAGCAGTGAAGGCATGGTGAGCATATGTTCGCTGGCAGAGCATAGCAGAAACAGTATTTTTACTCTTACTGTAATCAACTAGTCTCTGTCACTGTGTGTGTACTGTGTGTGTATGTGTGCGCAAAACTGTAAGCACAAAGATATTAACATAAGCATACTATTTGCCTTTAGGTGCATGTTAAATAAGGATGTTCCTGCTATTACTTCCATTGAATTTAGGAGCGGCTCTTCCTCTTTATGAGGGTGTGCCATTATTTGTTTTGTGCTATAGACATATTAAGGTGAATTATGTGATGATGAGTCTTAAGAAACGTTTTTAATACTTGGCATCATTTAATATCCACATGACAGCAACTCTAGTGTTGTGACAAAAAAAAAAAAAAAGTAAAATTAATACAATAAAGTGGAACTGTCATTTTTGATTCTTGTTCCTAGGAGGCCTTTGGAGATGTGACAGAGCGGAAGAAGCTTAGAGAGAAGCTGGGATGTAAAAACTTCAAGTGGTATCTGGATAATGTTTATCCTGAGATTTCTGTCCCACACGATCGGCCCGGCATGTTTGGAATGGTGAGACCACTTCAAACATTTAATCTGATTTAATGCGGTAAAGTTAGCTTTCATTAATACTGACCATAATGTATTAGCTCTTGTAAGGCACGCTGTATCAATACCTCCAAAAAATGTATTGAGCTTAATATTTTCTTTGTTAGCTAAAGAACCAGGGCAAGACCAACTACTGTTTTGACTACAACCCCGTAGATGACCACATGCTTGTAGGACAGAGGGTCATCCTGTATCCGTGTCACGGCATGGGCCAGAACCAGGTAAGACATGTCATTTTTTTAAGCCATAAACCACAGAGATAACCTTTAGTTGAGTTTGTTGTTCTTTATTTGTTCCACTATGGGAGAGAGTTTAGTGAGATGATAAATTTGCATGCAAAAATTATCTGCAGATGTCATTTGCATTTGGTTAGTTGATTGGTTGGTTCTTCACTGTTTGCTTTTAACATGTCGAACACAGGGCTAGTTTGTTTGTTTTTGTTTAGTATTGTTCTGGAGCAAAGGCACGACTGATTAAAAATGTATCCAAGACCTAACCATAACATTGAAACTTGAAGAATGCGGGCTGAAATTTGAATGCAGCTTTGTTTGTTTTACATGTAATTTGTGAAACCTCTGCTTAGGTTATATGACATCTTCTGCTGCAGATAAAAAAAAAACAAACAAACAAAAGAAAAAAACCCAAAACATGCGACTAGAGAAACAAACTTGGGTGTCTTCTTGTTGTTCAATCTCAGTCCTTACAGAGAAGTTTTTCAAGCCACCTAAGATATTTATCAGATATTTCAATTTTTTACTTTTGCTGTGTTCTCAGTTTTTGTGACTAGAATCTCAAAAAAACATGTTTGTTATCAATATTATGAAACTGTTCTTTGGGTGGTACTCCCTGTAGTCCTCAACACATTCCCTTTCCAGTCCCTTATTTATTACCCATCCGTCTCAGTGCCATTTCAAAAACACACCCCTCGCCCCTTTTCTTCTCTGTCATAAATAGTTGTCATAATCCTGCTATTTCATCATAGTCTGCAAGGATTAGGGACTGTGCCTTTACCAACCTGCTTATCCCAGGTTACAAAATTTGTTGGTGCTGTTGATCCAAAGGGGGAGCATATTTCCCAATTCTGTTACTGTGCAATTGTCAGTAAGCTGTGAGACACTGAAATGAAGCAATGTTACTCAAGAACTCCTTTGTGGACACACCAATGTAATCTTTGTAGAAAATTATCTCTGCAGTGGTTGTGTCTGTCTGTCTTATGCTGGGCGTACATCAGAAGACTTTGAAAAGATTTGAAAAAGACTCTTGGGAAACTATCAGCTTACACCTAAAGACAAGTTTTTACAGTTTTTAGTCTCAGACTGAGATTTTACAAAGATAGTGCATCCTGCAGGGTCTCTTTACAAGACTACAACTAGATTCTTTGAGCATTTTTTGCCACTATGCAATTTTTTTCCCATCATCCATCCATCCATCCATTATCTATACCCGCTATTTCCTGTACAGGGTCACGGGGGTCTGCTGGAGCCTATCCCAG
>JBAMYA010047413.1:0-10423 GCA_037176975.1 Arrhamphus sclerolepis
ATGAGTAAGAGCGATTGAAGTACTTACATTCTGTGTTCCTTGCAACTGTATGAACACGCACAAGACACCTACACACATGCACATACACACACACATTCCGATGATAAAAGCCAGAGTACTGACATGTTTTCTCAGTGCTGTATGTTGGTGATTTTTTTTTTTGCTCCTGATTTCATATTCAGCAGGAGAGTGTGCTCAGCAGTGTGCAACTTGCTAAGCTATTGGTGCTAAACACTTTATCACTGGCCTGCTAACGCATCTCTACCTGCCAACGATGTAAACATGAAAACCAACTGAGTGGAGAGAAGCTTTAGGCTCTGCTGAACTTGCATCTGGCACTTGAAAGGAAAGTATGTTCCTCCAGAGCATTCAGCATACAGGCTTCATGTTGAGTGTTTTGGATTTTTGTACATGTTAATAGTTTCTCAATCACCACATTGCACCATATTACATCAGTAGCAGTGTGCCTAGAGGGATCCAGTGTTGCACCTTGCAGTCTTTATGAAGCTAAGCTAGATCTGCTTCTGTTAAAAATAATTCACCTTTTGTCAAAGCATAATTGCTAGATTATGTTTCAGCTTTGAATGGCAAAGTTCCCAAAAGTAGTGTGGTAATTTCAGCCCTTTTAAAATTTCTATTCTATTAAAGTAGACTAAGTCTTTGAAAGATAAATCATTTATTTTTGTTCAGTACCATAACTCTGATTTGTGATAAAGACTAGAGGAACTTTATTGAGACTTGCATGAAATTAAAACTTACATTTTCCAATGCCCTGAAAACATTTGTGAGGGACCGAATGGACAGATCAGAGAAATGCAGAATCAAAAGTATCAACATATCTGCCCCCCCCCCAAATGTACCATCAACCTAAAAAAAATAAATAAAAATTTGCAAAGCCACTTCAAACCAAAGAACTAACTAAATATACACACCCATTGAGGATAATTAAAAAAAAAGAGAGAATAATACAAGTGAAGGTTACTAATAGTGATTAGATTATAAATTGTGTCTAATGAAAAAAAAACAAAAAAACAAAGTCACCCTTGTGTGGCTGCCGGGGCAGCTATCACATCTCTCAGACCTTTTAATGTGCTTCTCCTTTATATACTGCTACTACAGGCCTTGTGACTCACTAATGCCTAACAGCTGAGGAGTGTATTAAAGGTCTAACACCATTTGTCAAAATTTAATATCTTGATTTTGACTCCCATTGACCCTAGCATTTTGATTTATCCTACCACTTGTGGCCGAAGGGATTTACATAAAACAGTAAGAACATATGTATTAAAATATTTCCATTGATTTGAAAGAGTTTATTTTTTCATAAATTGGTTCCTACTTGTTATATTTGTTACATTTTAATCAGCTGTTATGTGACACTTTATCTGATGTTAGTCTTTAGAACATGAAGCACAGATGTTAAGTTTTATTCTAAAGTAAAATAAAATAAAACAGTCAGTGAGACTCAATCTCCTCTCAACCTTTAACTGACAAGAGAGAATGTACTTGTCAAAAAGAATATATTTTCCAATGGATGGTAAGTAGTAGACAATAAATCCATAAACTGACTAGTTTATACTATTCCTGCATTATTCTTTTAAAGAGATGACATTACAGTATGCTTTCACTTAATTCTGTATTATTCTCTTAATTTCTGCTTTAAATTAGTTTATATGGGATATTTTGAAAATGATTGATTTTGAAGGTGGATGGAGTTTCCCCAAAATTATGTTATGGAACAAAGTGATGGTGGCAAAAGATGGTGGTGGGATTCAGCACTTGATTATCATATGTGAACATCTCAAAAGACTCGAGCACTGTCATAAAAATGCCACAAATGTCTCATCAAAGCCATTACCAAGGGCCAACACATATACAAGCCAAATATCTGAATTATCAAGGAAACCCATATTTAAGCTGCAGCCAACGACAGATGAAAGCATCAAGTGAGGTTGATGTTTGAATTTGAGAGGAAACCTGTCAATCAAGAGTATTGCGACTCATATTTTGCCATACTAAAGAGTTTTTGCCGACCTTCTGTAGGTAGGCAAAAAATCTACTCCCCCATACATGCTAATCTATTCCTTTGCACGTCCTTAGTCTTTTCTTTTTCCATTTGTATTCTAAACAAATCATCACACAATAAGAAGTCTCTCCCTCAGATCATTTTCATATAATTTACACCTATTTTGTGCCTTTTAATGATGTCAAACTAATCAAGTCGTAATGCAGTGAGCGCAATAAGAAACACTGATTCAAGGCTCTATAAAACCTGCAAACCGGCTGCAAAGCTATAATTTAGAATCCTGATCGATCACAGGCAGAGAAGAAGCTTCCATAAGACTTTTCTTGACATTAAAAGTAAAACAGGATTTTGCTTGAAATGATGGGCATCCAAGTCCTTCCATCCAAGACTGGCGGAACTGTATCGTATTTTATTGTTTTTTTAATGTATTGTAGTGCATTGTGCCCCTCTCGTTCTGTTTGTTCCCATTCCTGTTTGCCCTTCTAATTTAGCTTTCCTTCACATCCGCATCATTTTTATAGAACGACAGAAGATATTATCACACATTTATAGTGTTTTGACTGTGCAGCTTGCACACAAACACAACAGCAGCATTGCAGGTGTATAATTGATGCAGGCAAATTCAGAGCCATAGATAGCCAATGTTGGTGACATTAAAAACACGCACACAAACAGAATACAGAGAAGATTTTTTTTACCTCCCTGTCAGTGTGTGTAGGCACTTCCTGACATTCTCCATTAAGCATCCGGCCAGGTCCTGGACCCGCAGAGATGTGTGAGTCACACTGATTAGTCAGTCCTGCGCAGGTCGTTGAAAGCAGTCCAGCCGTTGTCTAGTTTCTATGCTGTGCATGTTTGTGAGTGTGTGCGTAAGTGTATGCAGGGGGAGGGGGTGCTTGTGCATGATCGGCAGGTAGAATATTAGGCTGCGAGGAGCTGGGTCCTTGTTAGCAGGTATCAGGCAGGCAGGAAGATGTAGAGTGACAGAAAGGTTCACGGCACTGTCACACAAATACATTGACAGGAAATTCACATTCACACAGGAACACACACCCACAAGGCATTTATTCTCTCCTTCTTCTTTTCAGTCGAGAACTAACTAAACCGTCAGGCAGACATACACAAATCACCGGTGCCAGTCATACACAGGTGTTGTCATTTAACATTTGTGTGACTTAATACCTTCTGCCGACGTATTTTCTTTGGAGTTTTATTTAATAACTCATTGATTTTTTTTTTTCATAGTATGAACTGAAGGGTTCATTGACATAGCAAACGTAAAAATTAATCTCATACTGGTGAACGAAGGGCAAAGTCATTTCAGGTAAACTATAGCATCTAGCGACATGTTTCACATTAACGGGATCCATAATCACAGATCTCTTATCCACCCTCTTAGCAGCTGGTGCCATCAGAGGGAGAGAGGTTCAGTTGAACTGCAGTCTCTTGTGCCTCGTGAAGATTCCTTATGGGATAAAATAATGTTGAAGGTTTTATGTGGAAGAAAAGATTAAATAGAACTGACCCTCTTTAACAGGAAGAAAGATAATATAACGATAAATTAACCATCTTCCATAAGTTAAATAACTAAATCAAATTGGGAAATTGAGATTTGTGATTGTTTAATGTTAGTTTTTTAGTTTTTATTTTCTCAATCTTGGTCTTGAAGTAATATTTGTCACAAAAATCCAAAACAAATGTTTTTTTTGTTTTTTTTTTCATGGTTAATCCCTGTGATTAATAAATACACAGGGTCAATGTACTGGGTAAAGCACCCACGTCAACCTCACCCATCACTGTATGTGCAATCCTTCATCTGTCTTTGATCTTACAATGATTTCAAGATTTATTGGTGACCAAACAAAAAAAAAAAAAAAAAGGAAAGACAATATTGGACTTGTATCCTTTTTGTGCCAACTAGTACATCTCCAAATGGTGATGTTGAGAACTGTAATTGGTTTTACTGTTCTAATAAGCTTCAGAGCTTGGTCATAGTTCCTGTACAGCTGTTTCAAATGTTGAAACTTTTCTCTCCAAAATACAGAAAGTGGCAATTTTGTTGTTTTTGTCTGGAGTACAACACATCTTGTGGAGGCCACATACAAACATGACCCCTCTTTGTTGGGTGTTCTTTCTCATCAGCGGTTTGTACTGTGTCATGAGTGGGCTTCCAAGCCTACATGTTACTAAAATATTTCTCTTTTGAGGGAGAGCAGCTGGACAACAGTAAGTTCATCACTAAGTTTAATGCTATTTAAAACGTACAAGGAACAGGTCCATGAGTGAAGTAAATGGTGTAAAAAGATATCGAAAAGGGAGATTTGGCTGCTCATTTGCAGAATATGGGCATCTGTGTTGTCATGAAATGGTTAGTGCTACAGTGTTGACTTTATGCCTTCGGAGGAATGCAGAAACAGAACTGCATATTAACACATTACTTGGCACATGACACTGCACCATCTGTGCCCATTAGAAGCTGTGACATTCTTCCCGCAGGCCTCACAAGGATAGTGATGAAGGCAGAGTGGGTGACCCAGCTAAGTTTTGCCTGATTGCAAAAGTCTTCCCCTGAGGTTCAGTCTGGCTGCCAGTCCCCTGTCTGGCCCCCCGGTCTCCTGGGCCGCTGAAGGAAGAAAAACAATGACGGATAGTTTTGAGAGTTATGGCTCAGTTTTCTCATTGTGTGCCCTGCTCAATTGCTTTATGTAGTTCATTATTAACAATACATTTAGCAAACTTTAGATTATCCAGAGTAAATTGCTGAGATTAGTATTCACATGGAGTCTTATGTCTGACCGTCTGAATGGGAACTGTTCCCCAGATGGTGGAGGGGGTCAGGTGGTCTTCATTTCACTCAGCCTTTTCTTGGGTTAGAAACAATTTCCTGTAGTGAGTAGAAATGATATAATAAACAATGAGAGTTGAGAAATTAAAGGAAAACAGCACAGTGTCAGGAAATGAAACCAAAATGCTAAAATACTAGGAAGGGTTGACAACTCCATGGCGGATTTATAAATAATAATAAAAAAAGTCAATAAAGGAACTTTCAGTGCAGTTTTACATATATATTCACATCTTTCTTACAGTACATTACCCCTTTATTCAACAACACCAATGATTTCAGAGACTTTATTACAAATACCAAATGTGCCTTATTTGTTACCATTTTGAATATTTTAAAATATGACTTTAATTTGTTCCTAAGTGGTAATACTGGTAATGTCTAGGGAGGGGTGATCGTTTGGTGGCAATTAATGGAGCACAATATTTGGGATTGGCCTACTTTACTGCAGAGTTAACAAACCAAAAGGTGAACACAAACAAACCAGTGCCACTGCTCAGTTAGTGATGTAACTACTCTAGTGTGCGTTAAATCCAGATTCCATACACACATTCATCTAAATTACTGCTTGGCAAGTTGCTAATTTCCCTCAGACATCCGTTAGCACTGATTCATGATGCTTTGGAGTCACATCTGTCTCTGTTTTGATCCAAGGCTCCTTCTAGTTTCACAGCTGCTTATAGAATTTTAATGGGAGGGGGGCACAGAGGAAAATTGAACTGCTAACCCAGACACTGTGTGAGTCATGCTCTCTCCATTAAGCTTCACCAGGAATAAAGATCCTGATCCCCACTGTGGCTCTGTGCTGCAGTCAACAGGTACATTTGGTTCTGCTTCTCCAGGCACTGAGATTGAGTTGCTTGCATTGCAGCTGAGCTTCTCTGTGGTAATTAACTTGATGTCTGTTGGCACACCTGTCTCAATAGGTCAGGAAAGTCCTTTTAAACTGTAGTGATGGTAAGATGTAGTCTGAAACTTTTTTTTCCCTTTAACACAGAAGTGGTATGACTTTTGAGCAGTGTATCCAGGTAGTTATGATACCAAGTAGCTTTCCCTCTGCTCAAAGGTGGATTATCAAATGAGTGATGTGGGCATCTTGCCTGACTCTTGCGGTTGAAAACAGATCTTAATCCCCTGTCATGACAGGACACTGCATCCAGTAAAATGAATAATTTTACTGGACTAATTTTAAAATAATAATAATGATAATTCCTTCTAGGCCTTTGACTTTGACCAAATTAGGCCTTGTCACCACAAGATATGGATAAATGGACTCTACTGGGATTATCACAATGCTATCTGAAAATACTGTACCAGTCAAAGTATAACATTCACCTCAGTGAGTTTGATCTAGTAATACTCCTGATGGGCTTTTGCATACACCATATCATAACAAAAATATATCCCTCTTAAGCTCCTGCTGTTCCTCTTTGGAAATTCATAGATGAGAAGAGACTCAGCGCTGCATCAGTATGTTTACTCACAGCTGCCTGGTGTCATTGAACCGGCTGACTGACAACAGCATCATTGGTGAGAGTGGTTTGTTCTGTTATGCTTGCTCGCCCTTGCACACATATTCTGACTGTTTTTGTGGCTTCTCTGCTGGCTCGCAGGGTTATAAGTGGCACATCAACTTCAACCCCTCCGTTTCACCTTTGCATTTGCAGGCAGTACACCAAAGCACAACAAAGGCGCAGCTACCCTGCTTTGAATGGGCTGTGCAAAACTCTATTTCCCTCTATTTTGATAGGCTTGAATCCTTTTTTAGTTCTACTGTAAGATTTTGCAGTCTATTGAAGGTATTTACCTTCTATACTTCAATGATATATCTCTGGACCACATGCAGACGGCTGCATTTAACCATATCCTCACATTTAACAGTGCTTCGTTGTGACTTCAGGGACAGAATGAAAACAATTTATCCCTTGACAGCAAATCTCATTTTAAAAACAAACTACTTGAATTTGAACTTGACAAAACCTAATGGCATCCAGTATAATTTCTACCATAATTAACATATATCAGACTTTGCATTTGCTTTTTGATTCAACTGAACAGTTTATATGAATATGAACAAATATTTCTTTGCATGATTTTAAGCAATAGTCACTGCTTCCAAAATGTCCTTTTCAGCTCTCAGTGACACATCTGCATCTGTCAGAAAGGGGGTTCAACAAATTCTGGGTTTAAATAAACAAGCAAAAAACACACTAACAAACAAACAAACAAAAAAGAAATCCCACAAAAAACCCCCAACAAACTACAAGTTAAGAAACTTTAAAAATGGGGATTTTAGAGTTAGTTCTATCAACCCTGACTATGTTGACTATGTTGTATAAAAAGACATCATCAGTGGAGCTCCGTTACTGTGATTCGCCATGGCAACACCAAGTAAACAGACAAGATCTTCTTACTTTTGTTCACTGCATTAGCATATCATTGAAATCACGTGACACATTTTTCTGCAGAAATGTAACAGTGGTGAAGGAAAGAACTGATACGGGAGAAACTACAGAGCAAGGAAATGCATCATTTAAATGTGTAATAACTGTTTTAATATGGCATGAGTCATGTGGTGGTATGTAGGAATTATAGAATAGCCTAATACTGACTTTTCATGCACGTGCATTCCTGCTGGAATAATAAAAAAATAAAATCAAAAACATCTTTGAAGCAGTTGAAGATGAAGTATAAAAACACAACTCTATAATTCAAATCTCACAGGTTCAGTTTTCACAGGTTTCACATGTTTTCAAGTTATTGTGGAAAAAAAGGGAACTTTGATGGGAATATGGGAGCAGTCAATACATCCACACACTGAGAAATATTTAATGAAAATTATTTAACCACAGAGGTGGGAGAAGGATGTTGTTATAAAGTTATTTCAAATTATTAATATCAACTTCTGATAAACACTTTTTGAAATCCTGCAAATCCTGTGTCTTTGATGACTCTTGCATTTGTAGCCTGAATATAGCTACAGGAAAGTAAAGTAAAATAAAAATAAAATACTGATCACTGATCTGCATACCGTCCCCTTTCTAAGAAGTTATGCTCAGTATCTCTGTTCTGAAAAAGAAACCTGATGCACAGAATGATACGATCATGCATGTGGTCTCTGTAACTGTGCAGAAAAACGATAGACTTGACAAACAAAAGTCATCAGGGTAAGCCAAAATATTTATAAGATCGATTTCCTGATTAAACTATACCTGTTTAAGTTTTATGAAGGCCAGGAGACAGAAAACTCAGGCTTTGTGGAATATAACCTGCTCTTGACAATGTTATATTCACACAGCATGTTACCAGGGTAACAGATTAACAGAAATCATCATCAGCATGATCAGTTTATGAAACAGGCCCTAGGTATTTATTTAAGCAGTTTTTTTTAATGTACAGATGTTGGTTTCAGGTCTCAAAAGTTGATAATTTTGAGGCACTGTTGTGCCGTTTTTGTGGTCTTCCACTATGCCGTTATTATCTGCAAGAAACAAACCAAAATAACTTTGGACTCACATCCTGGTTGTCTGTTGTGACAACCGTGTTTTGCTTCATGGCAGCATATGCCTCGTATCAACGATGATGTAACCAGCTCACTGAGAGACATCACGTTGAGGTGAAGTAACTAATGATTGAAAAAATGTGGAAGAGAAAATGAGAGTGACAGAGCAAGAGACCAAACAGTGCTGGAAAAGCAGCCTAACCTCCACACCAGTGAGGGAAACTGCCTGAACTAAAAATTGCAAATGTTCCTCCTTCTCACTTTGAAACTATTCGTGAAATCATTTTGGGAAGCATACACCAGCTACGTGAAAACAAAACAATTAAAAACTTAAACACTAAATTAAGTTTTGTTTCTGTGAGATGCATGTTTTCAGTAGTTTGTGCTTGGAAATGTCTGGCAAAGATCACCAAAGATCACCTAGCTATGCTGTAGTTCATTTTATGAGAATATTTTGTGATTGCCTTGCAATTTATTTTCTAACTTGCAACTAGCCACAGTTTAATATAAAAGCTATGGGGGAAACGTGCTTCCAGTGTTGTATTGAGGGTATTATTTTACCATTTTCCTTTCCAAAAATGTATTTGCCCTCCTAACCTTCTGTCCACCAATGACTCAGTTGCTTAATTCTCATGTATGGCTGAGTTTCACTAAGTGGTTATTTTCTAATAGACTTTTGAACTTTAACTTCTTCAATTAGAGTGAATGGTAAAATAAAATCTTATTTCTATGCTTCTTCTCCTTTTGATTTTCTCAGCTTTCCTTTGTTTTGTTTTTTTGCTGTGAGCCCTGCAAACAGCTCTTTCTGTTCTGTTGTATTCTATTCTATTCTATTCTATTCTATTCTATTCTATTCTATTGGAGCTAGCTGTTGTTTGTTTTTCGTGTCAGTAAAATTATTATCCTCAGGGTGGCAAAAAGGAAAAAAATGTGTTCATTTAAATCAGGTTAATATAGACAACCAGATTTAATAGGAAGACTAATCAGTTGCAGTATCTTAGCACAGACTGTTGGCAAGTCTTTTGGCATCCCTTCTGCAATTAGAGGAGGCTGAGTTAACTGACAGTCAAACAACTGGCTGCGATGAGTATAACAGTTGGGAGATACAAATTGCTAGGTATTTTCTGTCGTCTGTATGATTCGAAAGGATAAATTATAATTTCACTGTGTATTATTGCTCTGCAGCTGTCCGTCATGAGCGCTGCAGGAAATGGTGACGGCGGTGTGTGACAGTGCTCCATATGGTGATATGTTAGCACTTGTCCATGTCACTTTAAATTGTTAACCTGTGAAATGTAAGGGTGTTGATATAAAAGTGGAGTACTTTACAGGTTTGTCTTGACATCACGTATCCCAATTTTTTCTTGAGCACTAGTGCCCATTTCATAATTGTTGTTTTCTCTTTGTTTGTGCACAAACACATGGTTTGTGGAAAACTTGATTCCGTCTTGCCAAGGAAGGATTATAGTGTTAGCTTTTTTTTGATAGGCCAACAGCTTCATGTATGGCACTACAGAGCTGTTATATTGGACTGTATTGAGATATACAGGGCTTCATTAACGTTCGCCCCCTGTGTGGCTGTCCATGTGGGAGTGTGTGTGTGTGTGTGCAGTGTATCCCTCTACATAGCAGCAGGCAGTGACATTCTTAACAGTATACTCACCACAGCTGGTTGGTTGATTACCAGCCTTTCCTGAGCTGCAGAGAGAATACAGCTTTGGCATTTTACGTTTTCCACAGTGTAAACCTTTTTTTTTTTCTGCTCCAGAGCCCCTCAACACCCTTAAAGGTGTTTTGAGTTATTATGGACTCAATTTCTTTTCCAGGCTAAATTACTTAAGGCACTGAAAATGTGCTGATGTCATCAGAGACCTTAATGGGAACAGTGAAAGTGCTTTCACAGGTGTGAGAAAATATTCTGGGAGGCCATAGAAATATCAGTGGGTGTTTTTCACTTAACTCACACAATCTTTGAACCCACAAATGTGGTTCAAAACATCTAAAAGCCTGATACTTCTGCAGAGACTCTGGCTGATGAATAAAATACATTACT
>JBAMYA010047414.1:0-10422 GCA_037176975.1 Arrhamphus sclerolepis
TATATACATATGTATACTACTTTTGTTGTAAAATTTAAATTTTGACTTTTTATCATACAATCGCGACTGTCACAAAATTAAGACATTTTAACTTAAAATTACTTTATTTTGTTGGAAAATATCAACTTTATGCAACATTTTGACATTAATATACAACAGTGGTAAAATTGCAGATTTTAATTAAAAACTAAACTGGCAGACTTTCTCGTCCTCATTAACCCTCCAGCTGTCCTCGCCTTGTCCCTCCCGTCTTGTTTGGTTGACAGAAGTCAGAGGTCAGCCCCCCTCCCCTCCCCCCACGCACACACCTAACACCACACACCCCAACCCTCCTGGAGCCTCCAGTAGACCGTGACCTCTGACCTCACTTTATATAAATTCATACATAAGTACACACTACTTTGTACATTCAACTGTACATGGAATAAACAGTTTTAATTTTTGTTATATCCAGTAAAAAAGTGAATTTATGTTTGGACACTACTTTGTTTTTAAATTTAATGTTCCTCAGCTTCACTCCACACACAGAGAAACTAAAAGTTTTTAAAGTTGTATGTATGACAAAAAGTCACAACTTTGTGAAGTGTAATGTTTTATGACAAAAATGAACTTTTTACCACAAAAAGCTGCAATGTGAAATTTGTGATTTTACAGCAAAAGTTTCATTAAAATGAAATGAAAAGTTTTATGAAACAAAGTCGTTTTATGTTTTTACAGTT
Source organism: Arrhamphus sclerolepis (assembly GCA_037176975.1). Taxonomy (NCBI): domain Eukaryota; kingdom Metazoa; phylum Chordata; class Actinopteri; order Beloniformes; family Hemiramphidae; genus Arrhamphus; species Arrhamphus sclerolepis. The sequence goes on from JBAMYA010047414.1 coordinate 720, forward strand.
AAATCTCAGTTTTATTCTGTTTAAAAGCAAAGTTTTACTCATTGAAAACAGAATAAATGCAATGCTTCTGATGGTGTTTCAATTAATTCAATTTCTTTTTTAATTAGTGACATTTTATTTTGTGATATTTTCTCTGAGTTTGATCATCTGATTTATCAGAAATCAGTAAAAGTGACAATCTTAGGAATGTTTTTAGACTTTGTTCCTGAATGTGACGTGAACTGCTGTCATGCACGTGGGAACGTGCATCTTGAACACAGCTGATATTAAAGGAAATAGATTTTATTACATGATCTGTCACTGAATGAATGTCACATGATGACAGAGGGAATGTATAGATCTGGTTAACATTTTATGCTTCAGAGCATACCTTCAGCTTTTATTTGGGTTTAATAGAATTAAATGAACCCGTTAATCTGGATTACAACAACTCAAACTCCATCTGCAGCTTCAACCAGGTCGTTCCAGAACCTCAGTTCTTTTTAGCCACTGGTGTAGATCTGCTGAGACCATGGTCCACCAGGTGTCCAGGTCCTGGAGCTGCTAAACAGCCCAGATCATGTCTCCTACACCACCATGCTTACTGTGGATAAGAGGTCCACGTACATCAGAGTGTCATCTGCATCTGGAAGTTGGTATCCACAAACACAGCTGCAGAAAATAGCAATGGGCCAAGGATAGAACCTTGTTGGACACCTGTGACTGAAACCATGACACCTCCGCCACCGTGAACTTCAGTGAAAAACTCCTGAGGGGGTTTTTGGTTTTCTCCAAACATCGTTCTGGTTTCCTTCTAACATGGTTCTGGTTTCCTCGTTGGTTTCATTGTGCTTCTATGTTCTTATCTTTTCTCCTGGAAAGTCTTCGAAACAGACATAACAACAACAAACAAACTTCAAAATAATTTGATAATTTTCCAGACTGATGTCCTCCAAAACCACAGCTGATGTCTTTCCCTCTTGGACATTGTGTTTATGGTGATCAGCTGATCAGCAGCACCTGGCTGCAGCTTTCCCTCAATAATCCATGAAAGCAGCTATTTCCTACATATTCTTTTCCTTTTGGCTTCATTTTTGATATTTTCTCGGGGTTTGGTCCTGACGTCTTCACATCCTAACGTCTGTCCTGGAAACCTGGACTCAGAGAGTCTCTGAAACAGCTGCTCCAGCTGCAGTTTCATGTTGTCAAGGCATAAAGAAAGAAAGAATGAAAGAAAGAAAGGAAGAAAAGGAGGAGAAAATTGCTCAGCATTCCAGGAAACCAAAATAAACAGAGAAGTGAGGAGATCTGGTTTCAGAGGAGGAACGTCATGGAAGTTGAAGTTGGGGGGTGGGGGTGGGGGGGTGGGGGGGGGGGTGTAGTATATATACAAAAGGAAAGTCTGTCAGCTCACCAGCCCCTCCTCCCTCCTTTCTCCTCCCTCTGTCCTTCCCCATCAGATGAGCGAAGCAGCAGCTGGAAACCACAGAGGCAAGAAGTGGCGGACGGAGACGAAGGAAAGACCATGAAGGAGCTGATGAGGACCTGAAGACCATCTGAAGACCTCCACCAGCCGGTAAAGACCCTCATTTCTGTTTGGTCTGTTCTACTCTTCAGGGTTTGCAGACTCCATCTAAATTGGTCTCATGTGTGAAGACAGGACCAGAGGAGGTTTTCTTTAGGATTAGTGATTGGATGGTTTTTAGTGACTCAGCAGGTTTTAGTTTAGTGACTCAGCAGAGCTCTGCTCTGCTCTGGAGCACTTTTAAGTTAAAACGTCACCATAACAACCAGCTGCTACACGCTGCAAACACTAGCCTGGCAGCAATTTACCGTTGTCATGACGACCACTCTGAGACAAAAACTCACTTGGCTGGCGGTCAAAGAACAAAAGAAAAAAAAAACTTCAGTTTTGACTAAATTCATTTGAATTTAGAAACTTGATTCCAGTGGAAAACTTCTGCAAATTCCCATAAACTTGGGTCTCTTCTTTTAGTTTCATCGTTGCTTTTACTGTTAGAAGCTAAATCTGGAAACACTCAGTCGGCAAACAATTTTTCATTCTGATTGGATAGTGTCTTGAGTGACATGGATTAGGGGACCGCCCACTGATTCCATAAAGGTGTCAATTGTTCTTCCTGAGATATGTCCTTGATCTGGAGACCAGAGATCAGTTGCAGGTATAGAAGTCTCGTTAGCCTCATCACTGTTGCCAGATTGCTTTTTTTTTTTTTTCTCCATTTTCTGACAAAAGTCTTCTGACTGTTCCCTAGAATTTTTTAAAAATGCAATTTTTTTGTCATAAAAATGTTACTTTCATGTAAATTTGTTTTGTAGTGTAATGTAACTTTTTGTCCTAAAATTATTCTTTTTTGTTTTTTCATCACAAATTTCAAACATTGGCATTTCTTTTTTGATCAGGATTCAACTTTTTAAAGTGAAATTACTAATTTTGCAAGATCATGGCTTATTTAAAAAAAAAAAAAAAAAAAGGTTTTTGTTGTAGAATCGTAACTTTTTCATTTTTGAATCAGAAATTTCTTAAATGTGATTTTAAAACATAAAATAACAACTTTATGTGTAGAACTACAAATTTTGTAAATTTGCAAATATAAATTTGTGACCTTTTTATCATTTTTAAAAATTGCAAAATCAACCATTCTTAGAGAATTGCGGCTATTTGACATAAATTTGAATTTCTTGTTATAAAAACACTTTTATTCAAAAAAAAAAAAAAAAAAGAACAAAAACAAAAAAGGGCCTTTCCGTGTGGAGTTTGCATGTTCTCCCCGTGAGTTACCCTCACAAACACATGCAGTAGTCCCGAGAGGGCGGGGAGGACCTGGCTGGAATAATGTGATCCTGCTACGTGATGCATCCAGCCGAGGAAAGTCTCCCTGTCGAGTGGAAAGAAGGGCCTGTTCACTCCTCAGGTTAATAAGAAGACTTGAGCTCACTGCAGGGCCCTCCTGGGAGAGGAATGACCAGGACTACAAATTAGGTAGTGAGCACAGGATGAAAAAAAAAAAGGATACAAAATCGTTCTAAAATCATACTTTATTTTCACATAATTTTACAACTTTTTGAAGTAAAATTGTGACTTCTGTAGCATTGTACATTTTTTTTGTAGAAATCACTATTTCTTTCAAATTATTTATGAAATTTTATCAAAATCACAACATCTGACGTGAAATTGAAACTTCATCTGTTTGTTGTTTTCGCTTAAAATTGCAAATTTATGTAATTTTTTAAAAGATTTTCAGTTTATCACAAGGTTTTGTTGACAGAAGTTTACATTTTATGTTGTAACATTGTGACTTTTCTCAGAATTTCACTTTTTGTTTCTCTATCAAAAATTTGACTTTTTGGATTTTTTTTCTTTTGGATTTTTTTAACATAAATTTACAACTTTTGATCATAAAATTGTGACTTCTGTAGGTCTTGAAAAAAAATTAAAATTATTTATCAAATTCTTCAACTTTTTAACCACATTTTGTGTGAAATTGAAGTTGTTTTTTGCATTTTTTTTTTAAATGTATATTACAGAAGATCACAACTTTTTGACACCAAGTTGCTGGATGTCCACTCCTGAATGTTAAGTAAGTTTGCATTTTTTTGTGTTTTTATGTAATATTTTGACTTTTCTAGAATTTTTGCATAAAATTTATATAAACCCGAACTATTTGTTGTAAAATCACAACTTTTGAACCATTATTCAAATTTGTTTGTGATTTGCAAAAAAGTTTTTTATATATATATATTTTTAAGTTTCTATTTATGTTATCCTAGTGGACATCAGACCTAATGCTCCAATCTGAATGTTATTCTGGTTTGTTTGTTTTTTTATTGAAAATTATTAAATCAGATCTCACACTGTCACAGTCTGATTATGTAGTCTGGTCAGTCTTGATAGTTTTTCAGCCTCTCCTGTCTCCTCCTCCAGGTTGCCATGGGAAATGCAGACAGCCACAGCAGCTTGGTTTCTCCCAGCATGCCCTCCTGCTCTCTCAGGTTCTCCTCCAGGAAGGAGGAGCTGGTGTCTCCTCGGAGCTGGTGGAGGAGCAGCAAGGAAGGGAACCACCAGAGCCGGCACGCCACCGGGCCAACGTTTGCATCCTGGCACTATGAAGACGTGCCCGAACCCCCCCGAGGAGGCTCCAAGCTGAGCTCTGGCTCACCACAGAGGTTCAGCAGGTCATCGGTGGACAGCGGGGGCAGCCCGAAGGTGCTGCTCAGTAAGGATGGCAGCATGAGGGTGGAGTTCACCAATGCCAGAGTGGTCCCCAGGGAGGCGCCGACTTGCACTGCTGCTGTCACCACTCCAGAACCGGCCCAACGGACCAGCAAGGGGAGCTCGCTGAGTTCCAACGGCTCCTGGTACGACTCGCCATGGGGCAATGGTGGCGAGCTGACCGACAACGTATTTGTTTGCGGGCAGAGCGTGGACGCCAGCAGTGGCTACAACACCTACTCCTCCACCCGCACTGAGCAGACCACTGCCTTCTCACCCGGATTCAGCCCAGGCCTCCTCTTCCCCACCACAGAGCCTGTCACCGGCTACAACACCTGCTCCTCTGGCCGTACGGAGGACAGTGGCATCGGCAACTCCATGATCCTGCAGCCAGACCTGTTCTCACCGCCCGCCTATGTCTGCCGCAGCCACAAAGCGCCAGCCGCCTTCCCCACCGACCCAGACACCTTCTCCTTTGACCCAGACACATCCCTGCCAAAGCAGCAGAGGACCACTTCCTCATCCTCAGCTCCCAGTGATGTAAAGGAGGAAGAGGAGGGATCAGTGAGAGGTGTGCTGAGGCAGTACTCCTCCTCCACGCTGCCCTGCCGCAGGACCGAGCCCTTTAGCTCCACCTCTGTGGGAAACAACCGCAAAGACTTCCTGAAGAGTCGAATCAGACAGCTGAGTGACTGGACGGGGAGTTTGAGCCGCAAGAAGAGGAGGCTCCAGGTGAGAGCGCCTTTTGTCATGAAGGTCATCCAGACACAAAACCAGAAAAATCTGATCCAGTCGCTTTACTGTAGATGTAGACCATCACCATGGTTACCATCAAAGGGTCTGTTCTGACCTAATGCTCCTCCAGGGGATGCTAACACTTAAACTGGTCAACTGATTGAAACAAACCAAAACAGTTGAAAATAAATAAATGAAAACAGCTTTTTATTTGATAAAAAAAGGTCTGGGATCAGTTCCAGCTGAGACCTGAGATCCTGCATGGAAATAAACAACTCAGGTGTGACTCAAAATACCAAAATAAGATACGATGCAATATGGCATGATACGATAAGAAACAATATGATACGTTACAAGATGATATGAAATGATAAGATACATTACGATACAGTACAAAAAGAAAAGATACAATGTATGATACGCTATATGATAAGAAATTATATAAGAAATGATCAAATATATTATGATACAATACAAAACGATGCAATAAGAAATTATATGATACAATTAGAAATGATACCATACAATAAATGATACAATACAGTAAGAAACGATGTGATACAATAAAAAATTATATGATATGATAAGGAACATGATACGATACGATAAGAAACATTTGATACAATAAGAAACTATACGATACAATACAATAAGAAACACTACAATACATTACGATAAGAAATGATATGATAAGAAATGACACAATGAGATACAATACATTACAATGCAAAACAATATGATATGATACATTACTGTAAGATACGACATAAGAAATTACACGATAAGAAACTATACAATAAATTATGATAAATTAAATCTGGTTCAGCATTTTCAATCATTAATCTTTAAAACAGCCTTTTATAAGAAGACATCGAAAGACTTAAAACAATATTTTTTCATGTGTTTTTAATGAAAAATGAATGAAATGAAAAATGAAAAATACTTTATTTATCCCAGAAGGGAAATTCAACAGTAAAAAGAAGACGAAAATAATAATAATGATCACGATGAGGTCTTGTTGTGGAGGGTGATGGCTGCTGGCAGGAATGATCTTCTGTATCGTTCAGTCTTGCAACGGAGCTGCAGAAGCCTCTCACTGAACTACTACAATTTGCTGCCACTTCACGGCGCATTCCAGATTGAGTTGCCAAACTAGTAATAATGTAATCAATAATAATATGCCATAGCTACAGAGAAGAATGAAAATGTCTACTCAAAAATGTGTTAAAAATCCTAAAGATCCAAACTACAAACTGCTACCCACATTTTAATTTTATTTTTGGCTTTGAAAAATGTGCTATTAGCATGTCTGGATGATGAACCACTTCAGCTCATCCTACCAGGCTTGTGCCCCTTTGGAGAACTGTCCTACAGCTTTGTGCAACCATTCAGGCTCATTTTGAACAAGAAAATTACAAAACTGTCAGAACCGTTTTGAAAGGTGAATACTCCAAAAAATCGGAATAACGACATAATATAGAAAAATATAAAGTAAATCAATTAAATATAATAATAAAATAATGATAAACATTTGTATAAATAACATTTCCGGGACCTTAACTGATCTAAACATAAAACCTTCCTCAGCTCCCTTGCCAGACATGGAGGGGGAAAAAAGTGCTTAATTTAGCCTGTCCATCTCTTCAGATGTTGTTTAACATCTTTAATATGTAAATTCTGAACCAGAACTGGCTTGGGTGGTACCATTTACTCCTGTAACAGAACCAACTCTGGTGGTACTGTTTACCTCTGAATCAGAACCAGCTCTGATACAGACTGAAAGGTTTTTGGTGAAAAGGGATTCTGATTTGTTTACAGGAGCCTCAAGGAAGTGAAACCGTTGATGTCTTCGTGAATGGACTGAGCTCTGGTACGAGTAGCTGTAGCTCTCTGTGGTCCTCCAACCCCCTCTACTCCCAGAACAAGAACCGTTTCCCTGCATTCCACAGCGGCTCCTCCAGAAGCCTGAACCAGAACCAGAGCAGCAGTGACACTCAGCGCCAGAACATCTACGAGAATTTCATGCAGGAGCTGGAAACCAGCTGCAGTGCCATTGACCAGACAGAGCACTCAGAGGGGGACAGAGAGGATGTGGAGGGGGATGAAGGGGACATGGACATGGATGGGGAGATGGAGGGAGGAGGAGGAGGAGGAGCACAGCTGGATGAGCAGGGTGTGGTAAGGAGGGCAGGGTGGCTCTCCTTCAAGCCCCTCATCACTGTCAACAAGGACCGAAAGATAGAACTGGTCTCCCGCCGTAAGTGGAGGCACTACTGGGTCACGCTGAAAGGTGAGTCATGATGTCACAACTGAGAAACATTCAATCAATAACTGCGAATACGACTTTTGTCCTGAAAAGAAGACGTTTTTGAAGATTGATATGATACAATAATATGCAGAACAATAAAATACAATAACATGATAAGAAATGATATGATACAATAAGATACAATAAAATACGATAAGATATGATAAAATAAATGTTACGATATGATACAGTAAGATATGAAAAAATACAGTACAATATAATAAAATATAATAAGATATGATAAAATATGATGCTATACAATGAGATGTGATACAATATGATAAGCTACTATAAGATACAGTACGATAAAATACGATAAGATATGATACAATCAGACACAATCAGAATGATAATATAAAATAGAATATGATCAAATATGATATATAGTTCTACAGTTCTAGTTATAATAGAACAAAGTGTCTTGTGTCTTGACAAGAGTATCTCCCAGAAAACCTGACTGCTGAAGCAGAGGGAGTATCTGTAATAGCATCTGTAATTTTAAAAAAGTCATTATTTTAAATTTTTATGTAAAAATCAAATTATATAAAATATATTTAAATTGATTAAATTTAATTTAATTTAATTGTAAATTATTTTAAAAATTATATTTGAATTTCAAATTTTTACATTGAGTTAGATTTTTTTTTTTTTTATTCAATTGTTAGTAATTTATTTAACATTGCAAAAAAATTTTTTTCTTTTACTGCGCAGTACCACTTTTTAAAAAGGAAATTATTTTGAAATTATTTGAAAAAGAAGGTCCACCTCTGATCCTCAACAACGACCGATCCAACACAGTGAGAAACGGCAGTTTAATTTAACAGAAAATTACTTCTTTTAAGATTTTCTGGCTCCTTAAGATATAGAACAGATATTTCCGATAAATTTAAGACTAGAATTAATAAGTAAGTTATATTTAAAACAAGATCTGTAATTTCATATTTCCCAACAGGCTGCACTCTGCTGTTCTACGAGACATACGGGCGAAGCACCGGTGGCGAGCAGGATCTGTCTCCTCGCTACGCCCTGCTAGCTGATGACAGCATCGTCCAGGCCGTCCCCGAACACCCCAGGAGAGAGCATGTCTTCTGTGTGAGCAACGCCTACGGAGACGTCTACCTGTTCCAGGTGAGAGACGCCCTTACTTTCAGATATCAGAGGTGGTGGGGAGAGTACCTGAGATAAAACAAGACACACTATACAATACTACACGATATGATACAATAAGATATGATATAATGCAATATGATTTGATACGATACAGTAAAATGTGATACAATAAAATATATATTTTTTTATTTATATGTTTGTTTGATAGAGACAGAACAAATAAGCATAAATGCAACTGACGCCATGTCCATAGGTCATCTAGCTAATAGTTAATTTGCAGACCAAGTCTCTAAAACAAAACAGATACAAACAGTGAGACAAAGACATAGTTAATAAGATAAATGTTAAGCTAAGATATGATACAATACAACTCAGACTTTCTAGAATGAGTCGATATGTAGCCTAAAGTTAAAGAACAGTCTATCTGGAAACTGTTTCAAAAACATTTACAATGATCTTCAATGAGGAAGATTATGAATGTGGAAAACATTCAGGAGTGGACATCCAGCAGACAGTAGTGTTTACAGCTAGGAGGATTTGAAAGTTGAAGAATTCCAATGGGAGTCAAAGACATGGTTATTAATTGCAACAAATATTGGTCTCTACAACCCACCAGTCCTGCACAGAAACACCTGCTGCTATTTGAAGTGTTTGTTCAGAATCTGAAATAACCCCCCTCCACACACACACACACACACACACACCATCCAGGCTGCCAACCAGACAGACCTAGAGAACTGGGTGACATCCATCCACTCGGCCAGCGCTGCCCTGCTGGCCAGACGTCAGGGGAGGGAGGACACACTGAGACTGCTGCACTGCCAGAGCCGCTCGCTGCTGCACAGCATTGACATGGACGCCAAGATGAAGAAGATGGCCGAGCTGCAGCTGTCCATCATCAAGGAGCCCAAGAGCAGGAGGGCAGTGGAGGTCCAGGTCAGTAGATCCTTGAGATCTTGGTCAATAGATCCTGAAGGTCCAGGTCAGTAGATCCTTAAGATCTTGGTCAATAGATCCTGAAGGTCCAGGTCAGTAGATCCTTGAAGTCTTGGTCAGTAGATCCTGGAGGTCCAGGTCAGCAGATCCTTGAGGTCTTGGTCAGTAGATCCTGGAAGTCCAGGGGTCTCATTTAATAAACATTGCGTAGGATCTATACTAAAAGTGTGCGTACGGCCAAAAATGGCGTACGGCAAGAAAAATCCCGATCTACAAAACCCTACATACGCACACCAGCAAGCAATTTCTCCTTCATAAATCACAGCAGCACTTCAACGTTTGCGTACAAGGTTCCTCCTCCTGTCCTGCCCTCTACACGCCCACATTCAACCATAAATGGTTGA
>JBAMYA010047415.1:0-10422 GCA_037176975.1 Arrhamphus sclerolepis
TTTTAAGTTCAAACCAGACGGATAAGAAAACGGAATCACGGACAAACATACTGGTTTCTGATCAGCGTGACCACTGACTGAACAGATGAGGCACCAGGCTTAACTAAACCTGGCTGTTAGCCTTGTCTGGAGCAGGCTAGCTGCACAGGATATATCGCCATGGTAACTTATGTGCTACTGCTTTTGTGAAACCGAATCGAGGCTTAATTCAGCCAGGATATCTGGAAAATCACGGCTAAATCCACTATCCTGCTTTTGTGAAACAGCCCTCTGGTGTTGTATTTTTATGTTCAGCCAACCATATACACTATTGTTACCTGGACCAATCACCATGCAGCAACACTGTTACATCATCAACTGTTCCTCTCATGTTTGGAAAGTTCCTACTCTGACGTAAAAGTAGTTGTGTGAACTGCAGTCAACCACATTTCCTTTGGTGAGACCATAAAACAGAGGGGGAACTCCAGCTAGCTAGCAGTCCTCCTTTTTCTCACCTGGATATGGAGCTCTCAGACGTGAGGTCTTTAGGGGATCGCATCGTGTTGAAGTTCCGCTTGGGCTGTGACACTGTAGGACACAAACATACAAAAGCGAGTTCATGATGTTAAAGATGACTATGAGTCCAGATACCTCGCTGCAAAGGCTGAAGAGGACTCTAAAGTTCTGACCCGTGACCAGCCGCCTCCTCAGTGCAGTAAACATCAAAAGTAATTTACTTTACTTACTGGTGACCTGGTGGACCTTCTTCACCATGGAGTTGTCGTTCTGTGAGCCATCTTTAGGTCCTCTAATTCTGAGAAGATAATAACAAAGAAAATTGTTAATTTAGAGGTTTTTAAAATGTTGTTCTTACATAACTGCAAGTGGTGACGCTTTTCCATATTTCTGAATTAGCTGCAGTATATATATATATACACACACACACACACACACACACACACACACACACACACATTCATATACACATATATACTGGAGATTTGAAAAATGAAGTCAACATTAGTCATAATAGTCGTTTGTTGTCTTTTAAGGTCTCTGAAAATGATTCTTTTTGAGGGTTTTTTCTAACACTGGCTCTCTGTGACATCATACAGGGTGGGATTTCATTAATGCCCATATTCTCCAGAAACTTAAGTCCTCAAGAGGTCCTTGAAAAAGCAGAAGTTTACACATTCACAGTATCTAACGTGCTAGCATCAAATATGGTTGTTTACTATCAGCTGGCCACAAGCCACAGCTCTGCACCACATTGGCAAGCATCTTTGACAAGTCTGTGAGTTGTTCACACATGCTGATCTGTTGCTGACTTTGACGAAATGACATCGAGCGCTTACTAAACTTTTTGCTTTTGTTTCTTAAGATGTCTCCAAATAGATCTTTTTGGCTGTGAGGTTTGCCCAAATCATGAATCTGTGGATGCAGTTTGTTTTTCCAGGCCACTGCTAGATTTATAGAAACATTAAAAGCCTGCTCTGTTTTAATGCTAGAGGCTCAAGAGCGCTATCTGCAAGCAATAAGTAAACTGTAATGATTTGTCATGCAATTTAGAGCAAACATCTTGGGTACAACGGCCATAGTGGTCAAGTCGCACACTTTGATGCTTTTTTAAATGTGTCATATCAATGCACTTCCCGGAAAAACTGATCAGTTTCACTGATTATCACCTAAAGAAGGCCTTGACTGTTGGCCACCATAGAGCCAAAAGCAGTCTGGCATCAATAGCTTTTTTTCTGTTTCTTGTTTACAGACATTTTCTGACTCAGTCCACACTTGACCACATTTCAAATTTTTACACCTGTTAACACAAGCCTCCAGGTATTTGACCAATCAGAAAACACTTCCTTGTCATTCTTGGCATTTGTCCTTCTGAAGTGATGGCAGGCTTTGGGATTAATGCAAATATACTTTAGATGTACTACAGGTCAAAATCAGATGACTGAAAATGAGCATAAAATAGACCAAATGTGACACAGACCTGCTTAATTTCCGTGACGTGAATCAAAACATTTCTCTTGCCTTTTTTAATCTCATATAAATAAATTCGAATTATCTAAAAATATTGGCACAGTTTGATTTTTTTTTTGTACTGGTGTTACCTCTGAACGCGGGAGGGCGGAGCAAACACTCCATATTTGGGCAGGCAGCTGAAGTACCGGACCCCGAACACGGAGCCGTCGTGTTTTCCTGTGGGCTGATCCAGCTCGACTCCAAACCAGAAACCTGCAGGGACACAAGCAGGTAAATCGCAGGTGACGGGTAAACACCAGCTACCAGCCAACGCTGGATCACCCAAAACAACACTCGCATTCTTAATTTGAAGGACGGTTGTTTGAAGATCAGCGGCTTTCTTCCAGCATTTAGAAGAGTAAAATAATAATAATAAAGCCTGAAAATCAAAGTGTGAAAAGGGGACATGTTCAGGAATCCACTGCAGACCAGCCGACACACCTGGAGCGAAGTCGGTCTTGCCATAGAAGCGGACGATGCCATTTTTCTGACCAGCCACCAGGACATGATCTCCAACCTCAACGTTCGTTCCCTCTGGATCCAGACTGGCCGCTGACGCCTTCTTCCTCTGGGCTGAGAACACACGATGAACTCAGCGACAACCTCAGGAAAACATACGTCTCCGAGGGATAGAAGTGTCAAAATTAGAGCTCAGCTACCTTTCTCCCGCTCTTTCTCTTTCTTTTCTTTCTCCTTCTTGGTCTTTCCAGCGAGGCGGGAGGCAAGGTCCATGCGAGGAGTTCGGGGAGTGGAGGTGACGGATGACGGCGTCTGATCCACAGCCTTAGAAATCTTGGAGACAGGAGCGAAGATCCCTGCAGGTCCAAAATGTACAAAGAAACCTGAATCCCTCAGATTTTACCCCCTAGTGCACACACTCGGACATGGGCTTTGTTCAAAATCATCTTGCTCGTCTCTCAGCAGCTCTCACCTAGTTTAGGGGGGCAGATGAAGTAGCGGACACCTCCCACACTGCCGTCATTCTTTCCCTCCGGCTCATCCAGCTCCACTCCGACCCACTGACCGCTGGCGAACTCTGTGGTACCACAGAACCTCAGAGTTCCAGCCTGAGAGGAAGAAAGACGAGAGACAAGCCTCTGAAGTCAGTCTGAAGACCTTCCTGGAGTCGAGATTTTAGATGGGTGGGGTACATAGACGCAGTTCTGTAGTCACGCAGAACGTCTGCTCTGCAAATGAGCGTTCACTAGAAACTCTCGATTTTCTAAGGTATCACGTTGACCAATCTGAAAGCAGTAAACGCCTTAAACTTAGTCGTCAGTTTTCATTTTTGCTGGCAGGAGCCAGATCATCTGAACTAACCAGGTCCAGTTGACCAAATACAAAAATGAAATCTTTGATTCCAATGACTGTGTGTTGGTACAAACCAGCCTGGCCAGTCATACCTGTAAATGGGTCTGGTACCCAACCATAGTTCCACCAGTACAGAATGCACCCAACCAATCACAGCAAGGTGGGGTTGGGTTTAATGTAATGACTCACACTGGAGCGTCCAAGAACTACTATTCAAAACCACAGATATCTAATGTTAGATGCCGCATGATGCCAGTCTGCCTGCATCAGAACCACCACCACCATCTCCACCTTCCAGTTCTAGATTTACTGAATAAGTGTCAGGATTTAGATTTTTCACTGTGGATGTCCTTGTTTTGATGTCTTTGTCTTGCCTTCCTCTGTCTGTCTTCCCTGCGTCTCCCTGATCTGTTTCACCTGTGTCTTGTAACCCCTAGAAGGTCTTGCCTTCCCCTCTATGTCTGCTGGTCCGTACAGTTCTCTCCATGTGTTCCAGCCCTGCGGTTTCTGTTTTGTTTGCGTTGCCATCTGGAAATAAACACTCCTGCCTCTTCTCCTGCTGTTCTGCCTTGAATTTTGTTGTAACATATGTGCTCTATGTTAATTCAGTGGCAGTCTATTCAACTAAGTCTTTTACTTTGAAAGTCAGTTTTGAGTATGTGACAGGAAGTCAGTCTGTGGTTATTTTTAATTTTAGGCCTCATCCATTACAACTTACAGCAACGTGGCTACATACAGACAAAAACAGCCCACTGCGTAGCACGGAGGAGGCGTCATGGTGGGGAGCAAATGATTCTATATATCATGATGTCATAATGGGACGTCTTCAGAAAGTCATGATAATGAGGAACCTTCATGTCGTCCAGAACTACGCGGTCTCCCAGCTTCAGCCCCAGCGAGGACAGCATCAGGTTTCCTGGGATGTTGTCGTAGTTGGGCAGCGTGGCTCTGGGAAGGTTGCAGCTGAGGGGGACGGCGTCCAGCAGCAGCTGCTTCAGCTCCTTGGCCACCATGGCCGCCTCCGCCTTGTCCAGACTCATGTCCATGGGGTCTGGAACCACATCTGCCGGGACCTGGCCTTTATCATTCTGCAGAGAGAAATATTCCGTGACATAGACGGGTCAGGTTACCGTTTAAATCAGATTCTACAGGTTCACCTGCTTAAGTTTTTAACTTTAACTAACGATCAACAACAACTGTCCTTCCACCAACTGAACACCAGGGGACATGAATGAAGCACATGGCTGCAGTCAAGAAATAAAAAAACTAAAAGAAGTTAAAAAAAAAAAAAGTGTTGAGGCCACCTTAGATCAGGTTCCAATCAAAAGCCACAAATTTAGACCTCTGAAACCTGGATCAAATGATCTCTTGGATAGTAAAGAAAGAATAAAGACTATTCTATTCTACTGTTGTCCAGTTTACTTATAGTCTGTGATCATCTGTGATCAGGGAAACCTCAGTTCTTCAACCTTCCTAAATTTTCAACAGCTAGACCACCACAGACCAGGTTCAGATCCAAAACAACATAGTTAGAGTTGTCAAACCTGGATGTAGATATCTCTTAGCTTTTAAACATTAAACACACTGTTGGGTTTGGTCTTTTGTGTGTGTGTGTGTTGTCAAACTGTGTTCTGATCAAAAACCACAATGTCTAAACTGTTCAAACTTGGAATAAAATATTGCCTATTCCAAGGGTGGGCAGCTCCAGGCCTCCAGCGCCACGGTCCTCCATGTCTTACATGTTTCCCTCCCACAACACACCTGAGTCCAATGAATGGGTCACCATCAGCTGTCATCCAGGTCTGCACAGGTATGTTAACGATCCAGTCATCTGAATCAGCTGTCGTGTGGCAGGAAACATGTAAGATACGCAGGATAGCGGCGCTCGAGGCCTGGAGTTGCCTAGAACACAACGTTGCATTTTTTTTGTTTTCTTAACCCAGTGGACTACACCTTTTCCCTTCTGCCATATCAGAAGGTGTGAATCAAGGTCCATGGGTCCATGCTATCAAGAATCCGAACACTGTCACAACAGAAAGAGAGACTTGATCATTTTTACCTGAGATCTGATGCGTTTGTGAGGGTTTTTACCAAATGAAACATGAGACTTACTGCACAGATGAAGGAAATTACCACCTCTGGTTCTAGCAGCCTAACCTTGGTTAGCTGGCCAGGGCTGGCCCGGTTCTCATCAACATAACCATAAAAATGGAACCCAGAGAAAGTGGGTAAAGCGAAAACAAGCAGAGGCCCCAAAACTGAGCCCTGTGGAACCCCATATAACACAAGAGCTGAGGAGGGTCCAGAACCACTATGACTTAATTTTGGTTCTCTGCCAACGAGGACCTAAACGATTCAAGAGCACTACCACAAATGGCCACTAGGTGCTGTAGCTGAGATCCTAAAACATTGTATCACAGTGTATCAAGAACAGCAGAAACATCCAGCAGAACCAGAATCCCATGATCATTAAAGAGACTTAGTGGTGCTGATGCTTGCAGGGCTTTGAAGACCTCTAAGACATCATGCTTGTCCAGAAAAGACCTCAACAGAGTATAAACAGCTTTCTCCAAGATATTAGAAATAAAAGGTAGCTTGGAATCAGCCAACACAGTGTGATCAAGGCCAGGCTTCAAAAGCAGTGGTTGAACTCACACTTATCAAACCTCCAGAGCATAAGAGCGCTTCTGGGAACCATCTTATCAGTGACAAAGAGCAGAAAGTTATTGCACATTTCAGATGTACGCATCAAACAATATACTTTCTAAAGGCTGGTATGTGAACATCAGGGTGGACTGCTTCAAGGGTTTTTGGGGGAACAGCTATTGCCCCCAAAAAGGAATAAGATGAGATGTTTTTACCCGGACAGTTGGGTTTGCTCCGTGTTCCAGCAGACATTTGACTGCACCCAGACAGAGGTTGGAGGCAGCGATGTGCAGAGCTGTACCATAATGGAAGTCGCTGCATGTGGAGTTCAGCACTGTGGAGAGCACAGGAAGAAGCGGCTAACCTCCACCTGATGGCTTTTCTTTGAATTATTGATTTTTTCTAAACCTAGCGGAGGACGGTGATGCGTGAACAGTCATACCTCTGGGTTTAGCTGCTTTGAGCAGAACGCGGATCAGTTCAGGGACATCAAAGTAGGCGGCATAGTGTAGGGCATTCATGTTGGTCCAGCGGCTCCTCAGGCTCACATCGGCGCCCAAAGACATCAACTGACTGGTGAGACGCAGTGCCGCCGCCGGGTCACCTGCACACACGATTAAGATGAAGATGAAGATGAAGGTGGTTCCAGCTCTTCCTCAAGCAGAAGAACAGAATCCACCACCTGCCCAGATGCTGCCCAACCCCTGAGAAGGCCACTGAACTGACTGGAATTATGATGTCTGATGATGGAGATCAGATATGATGTTGGTGACAAAAGCTGCTTATCTTTCAAATAAAAAGAAGCTCCAACATCAGAAGTAATTTATTAATGGAGGGAAAATACCTAAAATTACTAAAAATTAAGTGGCACAGCAAACCTTTCCTTTAGCTACCTGTTGATCAGTCTGCACATCAGCTTGGAGGAATGCTAGGCAGTTATCCCAGAAAACTTCAGCTCAGGGATGTTGTGAAAAGCTCCCTCAAATGTCATTAATCTACTTTAAGCAACTTCACCTCCTCGTACAACACAATGTCTCTTGGTTTTCACTTTTCAAGCAGAAGTCCTGACATCACGGCTATAATTCATAATAAATACATTTATCTTGTTTGTCTCTGTCTTGGAGCTGCGATGAAGCATTGACCCAACTGGCAACATCCAGTTATCCAGAAAGACTTTTGGAGTTTATCAAATTACCACAGATGACCTCCATGATAAAATTTCCAACTTTATATCAGAAATATGAGCGCCTGGAGATGACAAATCAAATCAAGTTAACTTTATTTATCAAGCGCTTTTCATGCCCCAAGGCAACACAAAGTGCTTTCCATAATAAAAACAATGTATATATATATTAAAATTAAAGATCCCATGAGGTAATACCTAATAACCTCAAAACAAGAAATAAAGACAAATTAAGGACTTCATAGAATAATGTGCTAAAAAGTAATGTAAAAAATAAGATATAATTTAAATAAATAAAATAATAATCAAATGAAATAAATTAAGATGAAATAAAATTCAGTTAAAAGCTAAACTAAAAAGGAAGGTCTGAAAACAGTCTCTGCGGTTCTCTGGTAGGAGGTTCCTCAGACGAGGAACGAAGCCTCGCTGGAAGTTGTAGTTGTGACTTAACTAAAAGCTCGGATCAGAGGGCTCAATTACTTAAAAGCAGAGCAGATAAATAAGAAGGCCCCAGACCACGAACACATTTATAAACAACCTTAAAATCGACTTGTCCTAAATAGGTGCTATATAAATAAAGAAAGGAAGAACGAAGAAGAAAGAAATAAGCATATTTACAGCCTGGTACAAAAGCAGTTTTGTGGACATCAGCTGCCTGCTCCAAGCTCTCCACCGCCATGTCCAAGGGGTTCAACTGAACTGGATTGGCGTTTTATGGAGCTCTTGAGGTAAAACCTTATAACGGCATAAACTGTATGCATTTTGTTTTTGTTTTTTTGAATGATGGCTGGGACATCAAAGCCCAGCTGCCATTATTGAAGCTGTCTTTGCTCCCGTTTGAAGACTGCCATCCAAGGCTGACCAGAGGACACCAGCTGGACTACCTCCAGCTCTTCGGTTTCATGTGACACCTGGATCCTTCAGTCGAGTGACTTTCACTGTCTGAGTTGACGAACCAGAACCCGGACCAATAACTTCTGAAACGAGTGCTGAAACAGGAACTGGCGGAGTTCCACGGAGACCACATGGGACTCTTTAAACTTTAATTAGAAATTATACAATTATGTGTTTTAAGTAATGCAACAGAAAAAAATATAAGAAGTAACATAACAAATGATGATTGAATTGATGATAGGAAAGTTTCTTACCGACTCCATGTGCTCCAGCCTTACAACTGTAGTGAAGCAGCGTCATGTCAGTCAGACCATCGCGGTCGTTCACATGGCAACCACGCCTCAGGATCTGACCCAGAAGAAGGACGGGTGGACAAAAAAGACAGTTACAGACAGTGCTGGTGGACTTTCTGATGGCATGACTCCGCCCTCGCTGATGGTTTCTACTAATTAATGTTGTTTGTCATAAAGCCACGACATACAATCAGAGCTGAGGACTGAAAAGTAGATCATCCACTCTAATCCACAGCTTTGCTTGTCAGCTCGACACTAACTTCACCCTGATAGACGAGCGCAACATTGGCCCCAAATAATTAGTCAGTGATAAAACGATCAGTGGTCTTTTAAAGCTCGTTCACCACGGTGAAGACGAACGGAGGAGTCAGCTTCTACAGTCACATATCAATGAATATATCATTTAAACAGCATCAGTTTGGTAGAATAAATGAATGAATGAATGAATCACCATGTGATTTCTTTGTAATATCTGAATATTGAGCTGTGATCTGCTCATGGTGGTTCCTCAGTTGACCCTCACACCTAAAATGTGATCTAGTGACTCTGTTTTGATGTGTTGTGTGTTATCCATTATTTATTTATTCAAATTGGGTATCGACTGTTTAGTATGTGTGTGTGTGTGTGTTGGTGTATGTCATTTTGTAAAAGTAAATTGTAATGAAATGGACCCCAGGCAGAATAGCTCCTGTTTTTAGCAGAAGCTAATGGGCTTTTCAATAAAAACAAATAAACAAAACCATTCTACTGAATTGGTGCTTAAAAATATAAATATGACTGAAAATTTACAGTAAAAAACATTTTATTTATATATTTTTTAAATGTGATTTCATATGTCATCCACGCTCTGAATATGTGTTTGTCATAACAAATTCATAATATTTTTGTTAAAATTACATTTTAATCAGGTCCCCATGTTTTCACTCAGTGCTGTTACCATAACACTTCCCTTTTCCTGAAAACATTGGAATATTCTTTAGGCCACATGTTTCACAGGAGGTTGTATCATTTAGATCTTCTGAAGGTCACGGGAAGGTCAAAAGTAAATTTTGTAACTGAGAGGAAATAATACATTTTTTAGTTGCCTGTATATTTCATGATTTTTTTTTTTTAAAATCCGAACTGGAAGGAATATTTGGTAACAGGGCTGAGAAAAAAATACAACTGATGTCTGCATAGTCATTTTGTGAAAAATTTAAATACCTACATATGTTTGTTATTATATTCAGTGCTGAAAAAAGTTTAAAAGTGCAGTTCCATTTTGAAGTGTCAAAAGCAAATTGCAGGGATTCAGGATTCAGGAGACAAATGGAGTCCTGTGTCCATGAGCTGGACGTGTCCTGCTGCAGTGACATCCCGGTCCAATCCTTGATTCCTTCTGTTTCTGCGTCATGTGACTACCAGCGGCGAGTTTCTTCCTCTTCCAGCCTGAGTCAGCATTGTGCTGAGTCATGGTAGAGTCTCAATAACCTTCAGTCTCTCTCTCTCTCTGTTTTCATCTGCATCACTCTCCCTGCAGCCATTTTAACCGTTTCATCAATGCATTGTCGTCTACGTGACAAAAGCAGTTGATAATGAGGGAAACAGCAGACTTTTGTACAGAATTATTTGCATAATTATTCAAAAGCATTTGCTTTTGCTCCAAAGTGACTGAAAAAATGCAGTTTCCCCTCACAGGGACTGTCAGATTACTGGCAAACAAAATGAATGAGCTTGAAGTGCTAATGAACGGAAGGAATATCTAGAACGCTGTGGTTGTTTACTTCACTGGAACATGTCTGCAGGAACCCCGACACTCCTGGACCGATGGATGGATGATGGATGGATGGATGGATGATGGATAGATGGATGGATGGATGGATGAATGGATAATGGATGGACGATGGATAGATGGATGGATGATGGATAGATGGATGGATGATGGATGGATGGATGGATGGATAGATGGATGGATGATGGATGGATGGATGGATGAATGGATGATGGATGGACGATGGATAGATGGATGGATGATGGATAGATGGATGGATGATGGATGGATGGATGGATGAATGGATGATGGATGGACGATGGATAGATGGATGGATG
>JBAMYA010047416.1:0-10422 GCA_037176975.1 Arrhamphus sclerolepis
ATCTGCTTTTGCTGTAAATGATGTGATTGCAACTTTTTATCCTCGCTGGTTAAATGTGTTTGATGTCTGAGATTTATTTATTATTTATATTTATAGTATTCTGGCATTGAAATCATTTACTGACAAAATAATAATTATGTTGTTTAGCTCATTAACACAGGAGTCCTGTTGTGACTGTTGGATTGAACCTTTTGATGAGTGGAGGAGAGAAAAGCACTGGACTGGTGGGTGCTGGTCTCCCAGCCTCCTTGTGTCGTCATATGTTCATGTCCCGTCGTGAGTATCCTACACCTACCTACCTTTGTCTTTAAGTGCATCTCAACGCAGAAGTACTCCCATTATTAAACCTGTTTAAGTACTGCCTCCACTTGTGTTCACCTGCTACTTTCAAAAAATGCATAATAGTGTAGCACTGACGTCCAAAAAAATCTGTTTTTCTGAAGGAAAATTAACCAGCAATTCCTTCTACGAGGTGTTATAACACCACCCGCCTAACCTGAACAGCCAGTCTTTTTGGAAATGACTGTTAAATTAATAAATTCAGATCAGTCTTTGGATATCAGCTGTAATTATATTGAACAGTATGTCAAAAAGCCGGTATTGACCTCCCTTCTTCCTGTCTAGTACCAGATCAGCACACCTGCACTGAGCTTTAATGTATTCTCTGGTGTTTTAAACCTCCTCCAAATGTTTTCATCTCACCAAGAACATTGAGGAAGGCGTTGGCCAGCAGGTAGCCATGCTGGTTGGAGGCGTTGCACTGGTAGACGGCGCTGCTTCCAATCTGCACCGACCGGAAGATGATGGTGTCGCCCAGAACCTGTCTGTGCTGGTTTGGGAGGGAGCCTGTGGTTGGAAGGAGGAGCATCAAAGAACAGACATGGTTAGGAAGACAAAAAAGAAACATTTATGCGCTCAAACTCAAATTAATCTTGTCTTATTTGCCCAAAAACTTAATTAAAACCATCTGTTTATGTTGGATTCTAGCATTAGCCAAATACGGCCTCAGGTTTTACACAATTACGCATTAAAAGACAGGCTCATAACATTCATACAGGACCTGTGACTGAAGGTGGTGTGGAAGGTTCATTTTTTTTTTTTTTTTAATTTAAAGCCATCCATAAGCAGTCCAGGGAGGGATTTGAACATGAATCAATGCTGTTACATCAGAGCGAAGCAGAAAAAGGGCGTACTTTCTATTGGTTGTCCGTTGACTAGCCACTGGATGTTGGGTTTGGGATTCCCATTGGCCCGGCACACCAGGCGCCCATTCTCATCTGGGGCCAGCACCAGGTTGGAGGGTTTGTCCAGCCAGTAAGGAGCCGCTATGGGATGACGAGATGGCAGGTTCAGCGTGTTAACACAGACAGACGTGTATGAGGAGACAGTTAAGCCACTCACCTTTGACCTGGACAAAGATGGAGTGCCGTATGCTCCCTAAATGGTTGTTAGCCATGCAGACGTACTCGCCAGCATCCTCCTCCGACACACTGGCAATCTTCAGGGTCTTGTTGTGGTTCTCGAACTTCACCTTCTGCTCTGGCAGCTCCCCACCCTTCTTAAACCACTTGATGGTGGGAGTTGGACTGAAGGCAAAGACACAAGGATGGCGTTTTTTAAACTTTATCGGGGGGGTTGATGTTCATTTTAAACATCATCTTGCCTTCTCTTCTTTTCATTTTTCCCCCCTGACTCTTAATGCCTCCACAGTGACATATCCAAAAAGGGTTTAACCAGTTTAACTGACACAATAATGATGATGTTTCATGAGTCTTGCTAGAGCCCGAAATATTACAATAACCCAAAATGTAATAAAACCCAAACTGTCGATAATGTAACAAGATGTTGAACCCAAAATGACAAAATGTAACAACTTGTTAAATTTTTGGTTACTACAGTTACTACATTATGAGCCAGGCTAAACATTTTTCTCGTAATAGTGTAATAATTTTATTAAATCATAGAGTGAATCAATGGTTTATGCATCTAATACACACACACCCACACACACATATATGTATATACACACCCTAACCCAGTCCATTTCTACTTATTAACGCAGTCAGAATCATCAAACTTTTCCCTGTGATTCACCATTTTCCGCCTAAAAGTCGCCATGATTTTTCTCAGGAAAACTGAGGCAGTAAGGAATCAGCCCTGGTGTAGCTACCAATGCCGAATTTTTATTTATGATGCCAAATATTTTCTGCTGCGGACAATTAATTTCTTCGCTGAGAAAAAATATTTCTGCAGAAATCCACAATTTCATGGAAAACTTCCATGCCTGATCCCTATTGTGGATGTGGTGAAAGAGTGAAAGCTATGCTCTGACTGGCATGTCTGAGATCTAGAGAAGCATCATATTGAAGCTGATTTTTTTTTTTTTGTACTTTGGAAATCTGGTGCGACGCTGAAATGCTATCAGCCCTGCTTTAAACTGCAGGCTTCTCTCTGCAGGAAAAAGGTCAACCTGAAATTTGACCAATTCAGCAACAGGAAGTAATCCATGCAGAATTACTCAATATTACTGCCCCTTTCTGGACAAAAACAAAGCATTGAATAGAAGATATCGTGCAAACGGTAGCCACTGGGTGGCAGCACGCTGCTTTTGCAGGCAGCTGACCTCTGGTTTTGAAGAACTAGTGAATTCCTCTGTTCTGGAAAGTAGCTAATTTAGCATGAGGGTAAGAACAAAGCAGGGAAGAATGTTGACATACAGAACCTCCAGGCTATATTCCTGTCAATTTGGCAAAAAACAGATAACACTGACTGTGAGATGAGCGGTGATCCTGTCTAATTTGTTTGGGATAACTGACAAAAAACTTAGTGAAGAAAAGTGGAAGTCTGAAAACCACAGAGTTTGGCCCAGACACAAAAAAATTGCCAGTACTCACATTGCAACCAACAGTGTAGATTTGTTCCTTGTGGGAATATAGCCTTCTTGGTTCAGCACATCAATATTGTTCCCCGTTTTTTTCCTCGCACCAAATTACCTGCTTCCAAAAAAGTGAACTTCACCAGTCCGTCAAAACTGGATGTTTAGGCATTCACAAAGTCCAAAATGCAGCGTGCTGCCACCCAGTGGATACCTTTTTTCGTGGTATTTGGGTATCCCATATTTCACTTCGCCAACATCCAGCCAACATGTCAAGGATGTACCCTTGACATGTCGGTAGTCCACTGCAAGACAACTATGCAGATAAAAGTGTTAAATAAAATGGATGAGTTTGGAGCGCTGATGAACACGCGAGTTGATGTGTTTTGACAGAGACAGGTGTCCGCAGGTACATTTCCTGGACTTCAACACCTCTCTACACAGATGTGAGAGTCTACGAGCAGACAGAGTGGTAAGAGCAAAGGAGGAGGGACTGCAGTGCTTATTAAAAGCAGAAGGTGAAACCCTGGATGTGTTACTGTGTTGGAGCATTTCTGCAGCTAGGTACTGAGCTGTTGGCTGGAAGTTTCTTTTTATTTCTTTGTTGCATTGAGCATAGAAGTGAAGGCCAGGATGACTTTGTCTCCATTTGCTGCTGCAGTTGTTGTCTTGACAGACTGTCAGGAGGCAGAAATGATACAGTTTCTATCATATCTGGATCTCTTCTCCATGGCAATCTTCGACAGACTCCCGTGACAGAGTTCCCTCGTGAAGCCGAAGCGATGATTTTACAGCCTCAGTTTCTCATCACTCCTGAGAGTCTGTTTTCATTCCCATCATAACGTTTTCAGGCAACAAACACTGCTGGTGAGGTTTTAGCTATAGCTTGTAAGCTTAGCTGAAGTTCATTTATTACATTTATTTTTGTTATAGTATGAATCAATTCGCTTCACTCAATAAAATGTTATTTATGGTGACAATGTTCATCTAAACCTTGAAATTTGCTGATACCACACATGCAGCATATATGTAACAGATACGGACGCTAAAGTTCCCTCTGAATGGTGGTTGTTTTAACTGCAGTTAAAAAGCTCATAAAGAAACAACTAATGTTTGTTCTCAGTACATTTGCAGTCACCATGTTTCATGTTGTACGTGTGCATATGAAGTGCATGGTTGTGCGTGTGCTCATGCTCACAGTCCAGCAGCGATACACTCCAGCAGCAGCTGCTCGTCCCGCAGCACCATCTTGGAGCTCTCTCCTCCTGAAGGCGACAGGAAGGTCGGCGTGGACTCTGCTACTTTGCGGCCTGCAGATGAGGAATGAGGACGTGTTATCATCACACACACAAACATGCTGTGAGCGACAGCACCCAGTACATCCCTTGTGGCTGGTTCTGAGTCCAAGCCCCAATGGCCGGCAGAGATCCAGAAACCCGGCTGGGAGAGGGTCAAAGGCCCTCTGGCTCGTCTCACAGAGGACATTGATCTTACTTTATGTTCACCCACAGAGCACAGATGGTAATAAAGACGCCGATAAAATTCACCCAGCCATTTTTTTTTATTTTGCCTTATTGTTTTTACTTGCTGCAATGAGATCAGTGTAATATGTTTAAGGTGATTTAGTTGATGCAGTGGTCATCAGCACCAGGGTGAACCTTCCAGGTGCAGAACTGAATCACATTTATGTTGTTTATGTGACTTTGAGGTTCTGTATTCTTTTTTGTGGGTTGAAAGGATGTTTCCACGCGTATGTCTATATTTTCAATATGTTTTAGGCAACCACAACCTTAGATAAATGTCATATACTTTTTTCAATGTGCCATTATTTATTAAAAAATAAAAAGAACCCAAAAATAAAAGTCAAATATTATGTAGGGGAGGTTGCAGCCAGTGCTGCTAATCATCATACCAGTTTGTGTAAAAGCAGATGTTTAGGCAGCTTGCTGGTGTGCAGAGTTCAGGTATGTGTTAACACAATACCAAGAAGGAAAGACATCAACAATGATCTTGCATTTGTTGCTGTACATCGGTCTGGAAAGGGTAGCAAAGCTATTTCCAGCCATGTATAGAGAGAGTATGATGTTCTACAGTGAGAGCGAGGTCAGTCTACCAGCTATTTTACTCCAAGGTCAGACCTTTTAGCCCTCAGAGAAATACAAAAATACTAGAGACAATACGCCTTCCAGAGCATGTTAACTTTTAAAGTCCATGACGGCATAATTAGTAGGATGGATGAATATCTTATGAACAGATGAGACTAACTCAGTTCAATTCAATTCAATAACACTAGGAAGGGAAATTATAAATAGCGTAGTTAAACCCTAATCTCCAACTTCACATCTGGAAAAACCCAAACAGCATTTCAGCAGAAACACCTCAAACCCACTGTGAAGTGCGGTATTGGAGGGGTGATGGTTTGTAGTTGGTTTGCAGCCACAGGGCCATGAACTTCTTTGTATGCCAGAATAACCTACTGGGACAAATGTGAAGCTGTCTGGCTGCTAAATCTAGGATGAAATTGTGTCATGTGACACAGGAATGAGCCCAAACACAGCAGGTTTAGGAGTGAACCAAGTCCAGATCTGAACCTGGTTGACAAGCTGTGAAAAGTCAATGTCCAAAAACCTCAATGACATGAAGAAGAATGAGCCAAAATTCCTCCATGATCAAGAAACCACTACTCTTAGTTAATGTGTTTTTTGTTTTTACTTTTAAAAATAATAATAATTATAATTGTCACACTTAAAACTGTTATAAGTTGTTGTTTGTCTGAGGGTGTACGTGGAGCAGCTACAATGAGATTATTCTAAAGCAACATCAAATAAGAGCTATTTAGCTCTTTAGCGCCCTCTCTGGTTGAGAAGTGTCTGTTAGCACTGTGATAAATACTGATGCTAGGAGCAACGCACATTCTGACGAGAGAAGAACTGACCCACTGACTGTGCCATGGCATTCAAAGTGATCTTGTATGTTAGCTTCATCTTAAAGTTAGCATATGGCTAACTGCACCTAGCAAACACTGTAAAACTAGTTGTGCACTTTGACAGCTGGGAGGTGTTTCTTCTTGAGTCCTGATGAAGGGGATGAAGATGCTCTCAGACTTTGGAGGAAGTGTGATTTGTCTCACTCTAAGCTGAACGACCGCTAAAATATTTTTAGAAACTTTTTTGGGGGGAGTTTCAAGTTTGGTTGTGTTGCTTCAATGTGTTTTACATAAAAATGTACGACTAAAAGACAGATAGCAACTGTAACTGATTGAAAATGGCTTTGAACAGTCTCATACAACTGCACAAAAAAGATATATAATAAAAGAAATAAATAATCCAAAAATCAGGCAGTCATCCTAACATAACACTCTGCAAACATTGCCTTCTTAAGTCTTATTTTAAATCAATACTTGATAAGACTCCAGTTGGACTCAGTTCCAGTATGAATACTGAGAAGACCATGCAGATGAGAAACATTAATCTTCTTCTGTGGTGCAGCTCTGCAGAGGATTAGAGCATCTGCATGCTGTTAAATTTGCCCAGTTAAGACAGACGAACAGACGGACGGAAAACCAGTGACAGTATAGAGTATAGAGTAGAGAGTTAGTGCTAACAGCTGCTACAGGTGTGTCAGACACAGCTACGTCAGGGGTGGAGGTGAGGGGACGCAGAGATTGCCATGGAAACATCCCAGCTGCTGTTGGCACCACTACACCCACCCCCCTGCCCCCAACCCCCCCCAAAACCAACAGGACTGTGTGTGAGTGTGTGTGTGTGTGTGTGTGCGCGATCATGTCCTTCCCTCACACAGAAGCCTCATTTCCATACATGTATGAGCATTAATGAGCTCAGTGTAAGTCCAAGGCTAAATATTCATCATGTGACCTAAAATCCTTGCATGCGCTCACGCCTCATCTTTGGCCCTTCGAGGCTTCGGAGCCCTCACTGGGAACACCGTCTCCCTCTGGGACATATCCCATGTACCCCAGGACTTCACCGCCCCTCTGAACCACAAATACGCTGCCACTTTGGTGTATCTGTTCCAGCAGCTAATGCCATGATGGCATGATGAATGCATTGTGTTTGAATTCAGGGTACTTTAACGCTGATCTAACAGAGGGCACCTGAATTATGAATGAATGAATGAATGAATGAATGAATGAATGAATTTCTTCAAAGGTGCAACTTCACCCTGAGCCACATCTGATCCTGTCACATTTCTCTTCCTTGCCTGCTTTTCATAGAAACTTACTGCCATAAAATTTGTCATTGGATAATTTCGGTTCTTTAAGGGGTTTTAGTTATTCACACTGAGACATGAAGGACTCATGAGGAGACAATGTCACTAACCTCAGCTGTACAGTTTAACAATGTACTTCAAGCAGCACACAACCACTACAATGTACTATAATCATTTTACAATATAGAATTTCTTTTATTCGACCACCTGCGAAAGCTGTCACTGGTTATCCTGAGTCCAGTTACTGACCAACACCCTGATCTGTGTATGTATGTGTACATATGCAGCAGTTAGAGGTTAGCTTGAGCTAGCAGATCAGATTAGTGTGCTAGCATATTACTGTGGAAACTGATGAAGGACGTTGACAGGAAGTGAAGCTGTCTGGAGAAAAAAAAAAATAAGAGAGACTCACCACCGTAGGGGTCAGTGGCATTGTAAGATGTGTCATTATACAGCTCCTCTGGAAACAACACACAGAGGCTCATCAGTCCACACAAATAACACAATGGTATGACAGTATAAGAACTTAACGTATGAAGGATTTAATGCACGTCATATCATGTCCTCCAGATGGCGATATATCACTCGTTGGAGTGTTGTGTGATCAAACAATGACAAAAAAATCCACTGGTCCACTTCACACTAAAGCTAGCGGTGATATTCATCCCAGTTAACCCAAACATAGGAGAAAACATAGCTGTGAAAGCTCGCAGGCCACATGTGACCACACTCTTCGTCATTACCGTTCTGTTGTGTAAAAACAAACCGGCAAGCTAGTTCCTCTAGCTTGAATTCTTTTGAAACTGATTCATCCAGAAATGGACACAGCTGGTTGGAACATTAGCTACCCTGAGCTGACTGTTTTAGCTGTTCAGTAATGCTAACTAACTTATCTTTGACTCTGATAGATGTTGTTACCAAAATAACAACAGAAACGAGCGCTGCTGGAGCTCTAGCCAAACTCTGCCGGGACCTTGGATAGCCATTGGACAAGATAGCTGCTGTCAGATACTCCAGCGAAGCTCCAGGTGTGATAGCCTGTATGATAGCCTGTATGATAGCCTGTATAGTACAATGGCCGGCCCAACAACCCATATCTGTAAAGTCAGAGTAATTATGCTCCGATAGCTTTTTATTCACAGTTCAGAAGCCAAGTTCTTCATGAGTGTTGGTAAACTTTATTATCTCCAAGAGCCAATTTATTGTACAGTCAGGAGTGCTGACGCCCTACCCCACCCGTACACACACACACCCGTACACACACACACACAAACACTTTGTACAGTGTAAAATGCACTCTTTGGAAACTGGGCTTGTAAAGGATGGGGAAAATTTGTTAAGGGCAAATTTGTCTCAATACCCCTCGAACTCCAAGAGCATTAAACATTATGTCTTCCAGGTTTTTTTTTTAAGAGTTAACGGTTCATAAACTGAAGCCAAACTGACTAGTCTTTTATGAACTTAAATATGAAGGCCTAATCTAAGAGACAGAGGTCCTTATAGTCCATTTATCTAGTTCATGGATGTTCAGCATACATAAATCTGAATTATGATTTATTCAGTCACAGTGAAGCTGATTTCACTATTGTTTTTTCATTCCCGAACCTCATAGTTATTCTCTTGATGACTCAGGCTAGCTGGCTCCTGGTTTAGTGTCTAGGTGCCAACATAAGTCTTATTCGAACATTCGCAGTGTCCCTTAGCAAACACAGCAGAACAAAACATCCTTTCATGTCTTTGTTAAGCAGAAACATGCTTTTACTTCCCAGCTCTCCTTTGACTGTCTTTTTACTTATATTTTTATTTGGACATTTTGGATCTAAACCCATCATTCGGCCACAAATCTGTTGCTGTAAATGGTTTAATCTGAAATACTTATGTCCAGTGGGTAGATGGCTACAGGTAACAAAATCATGATGCATCATGGGACATGTACTTGTGATTCACATATGTTTCTAAAACTATTATAAGTATGTGATTGTCTTTGCATGTTCTCACAGGCCAGATAAGTGAGGAATAGAGGTATTCCTTAATTTTATATTTTATTAAAGACTGTACATGCTTTTTTTAATTACATCTGTCTCTCCTTGTGTTTGAGTTTCTTTTATAATTCTTTATTCTTATTGAACAGCATCCAGTAACCCCACACCCTCTCCTCATTATAACTCCAATTTAATTTATTTAACTTTACTTGTACAGGGCCAATTAACAACAAAGGCAAGGCACTTTGTACAGAAATCACTATAAATTTTAAAACTTAATTCAAACCCAAATCGCATTCCACTTCATAATCCTATTAATTCCTGTTAATAATTCCATTCATTCCAATTCAAATTAGTTCAAAATTGGATGTCAGACTCTAGAAAGAACATTTCCCTGTCAAAGCTACAAGGTATTAGAAGAAGCACTTGCTGTTTTGTTTTGATAATAAACCAGTCGGGTAAACCAGATAAACCAGTCGGGACACCTGGTTGTGGTGTTTGGGCCTGTGCAGGCCTGGTCCCCCTTCTGCTTCCCAGCGCTCTCCCTCCTTTCCCTCCCACCTTGCTATCCCCGGTTCGGTTGGGGGGGGCGCCATCTCCGTTGCAGCAGCGAGTTAACTCTCACATCTACGTGCTGACCGCGTTACAGCTCTGGCTGGTGGGCTCTGGCGGTGGCGGGCAACCCCCAGCAGGGGATTGGAGCAGAGTTGCGATGTGGGTCCGCAGAGTGCTCTTGCTGGGGTCCCACGCTCATCTCTCACCGCCCAACCTCGGGGAACCCACCACCCTCCGAGCTCCGTGAGCCTCTACCCACGTTATAGATATAATAAAGTGGGTATGTGCTGTAGATCAGTAGCTATATCGCTAGGTTAGCTTGTCTTCATTTTCTGTTGTTGCTGGCTGATATTGGCGTTGAAGTAATCAATCTAAAAATAAAAAAGACAACATCATAAGTTGTCTTGTAATGAACATATATGACACTTTTTGGTCTAAATTACTGAAGGAAAACAACAACAATTTCACAAAACTAACCTCATCAACTGAGAGAATACTACTAGAATTTGTTGGTCAATGACCTTTCTGTTCCCGGATCAGTGACATTTCTTGGCTACCGTAGACGGAAATGAGTCTTGGGAAAAGGAGCAGAATAAAGAATAGTTGCAGTATACGACCTCACCGCAAGACGGAAGAAGATTGTACACAGTGTCCCTTTAAAAAAAAAAAAAAAAAAAAAAAAACCTTGAGAAAGAACCCAAAAATTGCCTCTAATCTTCGCCTTCAGTCTTCCAGCCTTTCCAAGTATGAGGCAAAAGTAGAAAGGAAAAAATCCAGTCA
>JBAMYA010047417.1:0-10421 GCA_037176975.1 Arrhamphus sclerolepis
CACTCAGAGAAGATACCTGAACTAGATCACTGAATCTGAAGATGCTGGCATGTTATTTCAGGATAAATGTCTTTATTTCAAGATTAATCTCTTTATGATAAATGTCCACACTTCAGAAAAAAAATCTCTGTATTTCAGGATAAATCTGTATTTCGGGTCTTTATCTCAGGATAAATCTTGTTATTCCAGAATAAATCTCTATTTTAACATAAATATTTTTATTTCAGGATAAATGTCTTTATTTCAAGATAAGTGTGTTAATTTCAAGATAAATGTCTATTTCAGAATAAATCTTTATTTTGGACAGATTTCTTTATTTCAGGATAAATCTCTTGAGTTCAGGTTAAATATTTTCCTTCCTTCCAGAAGTCCAGGGTGTCTCAGATGGTTCCCCGCTGGACCTCAACATGGATTTAGTTCTTTCATGTCCTGACTAAGTTCATTTTACCAAAATACTATTTAGTTTCAGTTTTGGATGGTTAATTCCAGCTTTCGTTTTTTTTTAAAATAATTAATTAAATTGTGGCTTTTTTGTTCGTTAACTGTAATAACTCTGCTCTAGTTGAGGCTGATGAGCTAGAAACCATCTAGCTGGTGGTGAAGATCGCTGTTTTGATGAACTTTGAGATCCTTCTTACCAACCAAGAACTGGTTGCAGCAACTCACTTTTGGAACCTGACCCTGGTGGTCATCACAGGAACTGCAGTTTTCTGCAACAATAATTTCTACAAAGATCAACCTTTAACTTCACATCCACTCCCTGCGTTGTTTTCCTGTCTTTGTTCATGAAACCCATCTTGTGGCAGAGATTTAACCCTTTTACAAAAATGATTATTTTGTTTAAAAAAAATTAAAAATGTGTTTAGTGTTTGACTCAATAAATGCTGTTGAAGTTTGTCTTCCGCTCCCCAGCTGTCTGAATGTTTTCCAGCATCACAGAAGGTGATAGAACCTTTACAGATCCTGAAAATGAAACACTTGTGTTTGTGAGGACCAATCAGAGAGCAGGCAGATGCAGAGACGAGCCACGTACAGCCTCTGGAACTCCACTGGAGACAATGATGGAGCTGTTCCAGGAGCTGGAGCTGACCAGTGCTGAGCACCAGTCATCGTCACAGGTGTTCTACCTGACTGGAAAATGAAGAAGAAGTAGTAGCGGCAGGAAATTTGTAGGAGGAGCAACAAATCTAGCAGGAGGACCAATCACATGATGCATGTGCTCCAATCAGAGTTCTCTGTTCTCAGGTTTCCTCGTAGCTCCTACAGTAAACCACAGCCTTTATTTATATCTCTGTCCTTCTCTTCTCCGTACAGAACATTCTGCCTCCAGGTGCTTTTCAGAGACGCAGATCATGACCACTGAGCAAATATTATTAGATATCAAATTCAGAAATAGTGAAAAGCAAAAAGTGTCCTTGATATCTAATAATACAGGGGTCTCCCCCACACATTGATGGTGGCATGGCGCCACCATCCATCCATCTGAGCCCTCCTCCCATCTGAGCGCACCATCAAAAGACAACCATTTTCATTTTTTTCTCTACCCACTTTAAGCACTGATCTACTTCTGTGCGACTTTTGACCACCATGGTCTCAAAAGCTGGGGAGCCCTGTAATATTAGCTCAGCGGTCATGATCTGCGTCTCATCTCCAGCACCTGGAGGCAGAATGTTCCGTAGCAGAACATGAAGGCTCAGTTGAGTAGGCAACGGAAGCGCTAGCTTTGCAGTTGCTAGCTTTGCAGTTGCTAGCTTTGCAGTTGCTTGCGCTGTATGCTTGGCTGGACGTTTACGATGGGAGCACCATCAAAATCATCGTATGGTAGTTTGTTTGATGATCTGGAACCTGCGAGTGTGAAAAACCACAGAAGAAATACGTTTTCACGGCTGCAGATGTTGCAGTTGGAAGCTTTTCCTCGTTCATGAAACTGCTGCTTCTAAAATTCACCTTGAGTGTTGCTGTTTACGTCTAATGACGGGAAAAAGAGACTTTCAAAGACGCAGGAGGTCATGGTGGACACATTAAACATTTTTTTTATTGTTCACAAGTCTTAAATCACAAGTCCAAGTCAGGTCTGGAGTTGGTGTGTGCAACTGACATACAAGTCGATCTGATTGTCTGCTGTTTTTTTTTTTTAGTTAATCCTTTAAATATTGATTGAAAACAATAGAGAAACTCAGCAGAAACATTAGATGTTCCCCCAGAAATGAAGGAAGTGACGAGTACACCAGGAAGCTGAGAAGGGTTACAGAGTCTGTCAAGAACATTTAGAAACCCAACAAGCTTCTTTTTTTCATGTGTTAGACCTTTAAAAACCCAAACTGCACAATTTAAACATTAAGATATTTGTTAAAAACAAAAGGTTATTTATCAAAAAGTCTACTAGTTGATACAAACATTACAGAGCTTCAGAAACCAGCATTCTAAGTTCTTAAAAGCCTTCAAACTCAGGTGTCAGGAACCTGCTGGGTTCAGAACTGTTAGAAGTTAACCAAGACCTTGGAATATTGCTTCACGTTCCTCAGAACTACCAAGAAGAGTCCATCAGAATGTCAATTTATCAAAGATCTCCAACATCACCAGAACTTTGGGAATCCACCATCTGTTGGGCTCTTTCACAACTCTAGATATCTACCAAACTTTGAACTAATAACACTTTGAAGGAACCTGTTAGAATCAGCAGGAACCTGAATCAAACATAACCAATCAGAACCCATGAGATCCTAATGGGACCAATTTAAAGAGCTCCTAGAAGCCCTCTATGTGGCAGTAGGCTTCCAGTGAAGAGAAGATGATATACATCAACCACAGGCTGAAAAACAGACAGGTGGTAAGAATTTTGGGGACTCGGGGGCCACCAAGCTCCCCCCCAATGGAGGGCCGGCGGCGGTAAATAAGCACAGCGATGCAGATGAAGGCAAAGATGGTGAAGAGCGTGACGGAGAAGGCCAGCGTGCCTGGGTCCACCCTGAACTCCCTGCCCTTGATGTAGTGGTAGATGGCAGCGATGGACCAGGCCACACCGATCCCCAGGAAGACGTTGACGGCATTACTTCCTGTCACATTACCGATGGAGGCGTCTGCGTACTGGTCCTGGATGGCGGCCACTTTGCTGGCAAAGGTGTCTGATGGAAAGCAGACAGCGAGTTGTAATATCTTATCTTAAAACATTAGCTTTCTTTATATTTTGTCCCTCTGAGTGTCAAAGACGCCTCCAGAGGATGTCAGACTGGTTGGTGTCCCACCTGGAACTGAAGTCCCCAGAGCAACGAAGACCACGGCAGTGACGGAGTCTTTGAGGCCGACTGTGCAGCCAAAGTGAGACGCCAGGTCCCCAATGACTGCCGTCAGGATGCCAATGACAGAGATGGAGACCACGAAGCAGGCCCAGCCGTTCCAGTAGTCGGTGGGAGGAACCAGGGCGAACAGAAGCTTCCAGAAGACGGTGAGGAAGTGCATGACGTAATCAAAGCAAGACGGCAGCTTCTCCTCCCCGCACTCGTCGTCATCGTTGTCGTCACCTGAGAACATCAGAGAGAGTCAGTGCAGATCCTCAGGAGGACATGGTCCTGGGGCAAAAGTCCCATTTAACTTTTTTGAGGGGGAGACACTAAACAGGACAATTCCAGATAGTAACTCCTATTACTATCTGGGGGGGTGGGGGGTGGGGGTGCTCCTTGTAGGGTGGATCCCTCAGCATGTTAAATACTGTGATTAAAAGTAATAACAGCAGCTCCTGCATTGTTGGGTGTTAGATTTGTGCACATAAAAATAATTACCAACATAAAGTGTCCTCTTTTGGGATCACAGTAAAGATCTGTTCTCGAAAAGAAATCATTAACTTAAATATAAATAAAAGCAGTAATTGTTAAAAACATATAAATCGTAAAATATCTCTTTAAGAATCAAAAAGCTCTGTGTTTTCTAAAGAATTGCTGCTACGCTTCAACCACGACTCCATCATTGATCCAAGTGATTGACAGGTGATGCCAGGCGGCACATGACAGGTTGGGTCGAACCATCCTGGACGCCGTTATCACATTATAGCTGACGATCAGAACAGCAGCAGATCACTGGATGGATTATTATCATTATTATTATTATTAGCATTCATGGTCTTACAAAACAATAGAACTGTGGAATAGTAGTCATTTGAGCTGCTGACATTGAATAATCAGATAATCTTTCCACAGGAAAAAAAACACCCTGTAGAGAAATTATAACTTACTTTGTGTGCTTTTTATTTATTTATTTATTTATTTATTAAAGTCAAAGACACTTCAAAGAGAGAAGCAGCAGCCAAAAGCGCTAGCATCCTCTCACTCTGGACTCTGATCTGGAAGATCATGTTCAGGTTCAGCTGGTCCAGTCTCAGTCGTGTGACAGAAGTGTCCCCTCAGGGTTTCTGTCTCTGCGTGGACATGAGAGTCAGAGCAGGTCCTCAGGACGACAGCTGGACTCTGCAGGTGGTACCTGAGTTGATGGTGATGGCCTCCACAAACTGCTCCCTCCAGCTGTTGGTCCCAATCACCAGAGCCAGGTTGGTCTTCTTGATCAGTTTATCCACTGTGCTCTGAAGGACACAAGAGATCAGAGGTCAGAGATGGAGGTCAGAGAACAAGGTCAGAGGTCAGACAGGATGTCGTCCCACCTTGAACTCATACGACTCCTCGATGATGACCTCTAGACGGACGTGTTCGCCCAACATCGGTCTCCCCATCTCTGCTATCCTCCTCTCTTCCTCCTCTTTCTTTGTCAAAGCTTCATCACAAGCTCCATCTGAAAGAGAGAGGATTAATGATGGATGGATGATAGATGGATTAATGATGGATGGATGATAGATGGATGGGTGGGTGGATGGATGGATGGATGGATGGATGGATGGATGGATGGATGGATTGATGGATGGATGGATAAGCAGGGGAGTAAAAATGAAATTATGAGTTTTAATCTCAAAGATGCTACAACATTGGTATGTGTTAACCTCTTCAAATACTCAATTCTATATTTGAACATCGTTTAATTAACATTTCAGTTAAGTGGCATGTCATTGACTGGTTCTACCAAAGCTCTCAACTATCAGTCAATCTGCATTCCTAGCGTTACCTGCCGTCACCTACGGACTTGTGCGTTGTGACACAAAGAATAAGACTAAAAATTCAAGCTGTCAAAATGTGCTTTCATTGAAAGGTGGCTGGACTAACCCTTAGGAACAGGATGAGGAGTTTGGTTACTGCCCTCCAATGAGCTAATGGCTCTACTCTGCTGGTCGACATGGTTTGATCGGAAGCCCTCCAAGGGACATATTTTGTGCATGTCCCATCGAAAGAAGGCCGTGTAGCTGGCCCAGAACTCACTGGAGAAATGACACAAGTACCTCTTCTTTGATTTGGTCATGCCTCAGTGTCTCCAGTAGAGTTAGAAAAGGTGACTGAGGAGAGAGAGGTCTAAAGAGCAGAATCAGAATCATTATTACTTTATAAATCCCAGAGTGGGGGCCACTGTGTAGCCCAGTGGTTAATGCAGGCAACCCATGTGCGAAACTACAATTCTTATGCAGAAGTCTCGACCTCGAAGAACGGCTCATGACCCCTCACTGAGGCCCCCACCTTCCCGTCACTACCCACTTTCAATAAAGGCCACTATAGATATAATTTTTTTTGTTAATAAGTAAGTAAATAAAAATAAATCCCAGATTACAGAGAGGAAACTCCTGAAAGGAATGTTCAAGTTGTTCAACAACAACTGACATCTCAGCATGCCTCATTTGTTAGCAGACACATAAATGCAGTCATACCAGATTCATCCACTATCTCTGCTACTTCCTTGCAAGGCTTATTAATGAGACTTGTGTTTCTTTGTTACCACAAACTTTGATATGAAATAAGAAAGACAACTGAACACCATGTTTATTAATTTTTCCTATTAAATATTCCTGTAATGTGAGGTTCGATCATAGATGGATATGAGCTGCTATAAACTTGCCCCAACATACAATTTCACTGGTGAGACTCTAGCTGCAATCTGATTGTCTGACGCATGCGTTGATGCATCGAAAGTGAAAAGAATTTTCAACTTTTGACGGAAGCATGGGACCCATCGCAACGCACACAATTCAAATCATTTTGGCAGCGGATAACGTCCCCCCATTTAAAGTCTATGGAGATGCAACGTGTACATGTGAAAGCACCATCAATAAGCAGTAATCAGATATATCAGTTTAGGCTGCTCTGCTTGGAACAAAAACACAAACCAAAATGCTGCTGACAAAACACTTCCAATTTGTCTTGGTTTTTGTTTTTTTTTTCATTATTTTAAACAATTTACGCCAGCCAACACCTGAGAATATTTAGTTGATTAACAGTTGGGAGCATCTGCAGAGAGGCTTGTGTTTTGTGCATTACCCTGATTTTAAGTTGGCATCGGCCATCTGACTTCTATTTACTCTCGAAACTGCTTCTCTTCATTTGCAGCATGTCTTTAAGTTGCTGCTTCTGCATATAGCCTACATAAAATCCACAGACATGAGTTGTTTTTTGTTGTTTTTTGTTTTACAGTTTGTGTCACTGTTGCAGTATTTCACCAGCAGTTAATTCCAGTGCAGGAAAAAAAAAAATATTTAAATCTTTCAAATGAGACAGCCTCTGATTTCTGACACCCTTTTCAAAGGAAGTAAATTTAATGAGCAAGCCACTGTCTGTCACTTGTAACTATGAGACACTGACATGGACTGAAGTCACTGTTCCAGGCCACAATATGAGAAACATCAACACCAGTAAAGTGAAATTAATGTTGATCTTTCTTGTTGATACAGGAAATTGCTGCTGATGCGATCAATTTTAGTTGTGTCAGACTATTTTGTGGAAATGAAAACACTAATTTTTGGTAATATCATGTAAGAAACACATGATGACATAATTTAACTAACTTTCACAAGCTAACAATGAGGATAGAATTGCCTCTTTTGCAATGATTGGCAAATGAGATGGAAATTTGACCGGTTGCCGTGGATTCTTATGTGCCACAAAGCTGAATCTGAAAATTAGATAATTGGTCTGCTTACTCATTTCTACATCACAGAACATTCTGATCCATCTGAGACTGAGAAAGGGAGTAACTGAGGGCTTTGGGTTCACTTTTAAAACTCTTTTTTTTTTTAAAAAAAAGGGTCATCTTCCTCGCTGACCTCACCCGGAATCGTTTCCCAAAAAGGAACTGACTGCAACCTTCACTGCACTTCAGTCATGAGCAGCCCGACTACAAAGAGCTTAATCTATTTATAGGAAAACACCGCTACAGTACAATGATCGGGGGGAAAAGGAACCCCAGAAGACGGAAAGTCAGTCAGACGCCAAGGTTACACGCCAACTGTCAAGATCAACAAGAAGTCGTGCCATTCTCTTCCTTTACAAGTTAAATCCATTCCCCTTACATCTCAGAAAGCCTTAAACCTCTCCCTGACATTTTACAGCGCTGAATACAGCATCTATAAAGCTTCCTCATGTCTCCAGTAATTTAAAGACGGGTCCAGAAAAAAAAAAAAAAAAAGATGCTTGTCGTTTCTGAGAGCAAAGAATATCAATTCATCAATCTTCGGGTATAGCAAACAGCTCCACAATGAGGAAAACCTTCATCATAGTTTATATCGAGGCAGAATTGATGCTGTTATGACTTGTTATAAAACTTACCAACTTACTGTGGCTTTGGGTAGCCTGCCCAAAGCTGGAATGAAGGTTGAGTATTTAAGGTGCCAGAGCCCTTGTGGTGGGAGCAAAACTGGTAAATGTTTCTTTAAAACCATAACTAAATTACATTGTACAGCAACAGTGCTACACTGCAATTTTGTGTGTTCAGTAGAAATAAGAAATGATAGACATTTCTTGTTTCATATCCATATAATTTCCCTTTGGGAATTAATAAAGTATAATTGAATTGAATTGCTGGTCCTTTGGCTCCAGATATTCACTATTTTGCCAAAGATTTGTTGTAAAATCTCAGCTTTTTCCAGCTAAGGGAGGCTGAAAAGGTGAAGCCTCAACTCCCTTCAAAAGATATAGAATTTTTTTTTTTAAATTGCCTCCATTAGATTAATGTAATGTACTTTATGTTGGTTTGGATCCATCTTCCCTGCAACAGACATGTTTGCATTTTTTTTTTTAATTCTCTTCTTCTTTTTCTATTGACACAAAAAAGCATGATCGTTATAACTTCAGTCTTAGCATTATTCATTGGCCCCGTTAGTTTTCAAATTGATTTTAAGACTTTTCTGATTACTTTTAAAGTTTTTAATGGATTGGTGCCAGCTTATTTATCAGATGTTTTATACATCCAAGCCCCTGTTAGAGCTCTGTGATCCATCAGCCAAGGACTTCTAGACATTCTAGATCCAAATTAAAGTATGAAGGTGATTGGAGTATTTGTCGTACTCCTGAGCGCGTCACCAAAGAAATACCAATAATCTTTGAAACAC
The DNA here is from genome assembly GCA_037176975.1 of Arrhamphus sclerolepis. Lineage (NCBI taxonomy): Eukaryota > Metazoa > Chordata > Actinopteri > Beloniformes > Hemiramphidae > Arrhamphus > Arrhamphus sclerolepis. Next base: position 8,471 of record JBAMYA010047417.1, read on the forward strand.
AAGTGTTGAGAGCTGGACGATTAACTGAACATAGCTGAAACCAAATGTTCACGTATATTGTATAAAAAGACACATAAAACCTTGTTTTTTCCCACTCACTTGCTGACATTAAGTCAGATTAAATCTCTCATTTTTTAGGTCAGTTAGGATTACCAAAATTATTTATGTTGTTCTGTTGTCTGATAAAAATCAGAATAATTTAAGAGAGTTTTTTTTTATATATTACTTTCTTCAAAGTCAGAAACTAAAATTACTATGTCTTTAAACACTTGTGGAAAGCCCAGATAATGATGTCATGGCTTTGGAAGCTTCTGATAGGTTAACTGGAGGCAAACCTGTGGATACATTTTTAAGGTAGACCTCAAACACGCTCCCTTGTTACACCAATGGAAAAATCATAAGAAATGAGCCAAGACATCAGGAGAATTGTGGATCTCAACAACTCTGGCTCATTCTACCTATTCTATCTGTTCAAACAATTGTACACAAATATTAAATGTTATTCTGCATTTATCAAAAAGAAATCCTTTTGGAAATCCTAAATGAGCTAAAAGAGGAAAAGTCTAGTCTCATTTAATGTCAGTGAGAAAAAAGTTTATGCATCCTTTTATACAGTTTTTATAGTAATCCTAGAACTAGTATTTTCAGACCAATTGTTCGAGGTATATGATTATATACATGAAATATGGGTGTAAACCCAATCAAATGCTTAAATTAAGGCAACAGGGCATCATTTTTCTTGCTTTTTGACAATGAAACATCTTCAAAAACCAAGAAAAGGAAGTCTAGTTACTTGATTCAAGCCTTTAAGAATTCTTATTTTCAAATGAAAAAAAAAAGGACAAAATCCATTAAAGGTTGTAAAGTTCTTTGGTAGTATATTGTAAAGTCATTCCACATGCAGAGAATCTCCATCACATTACTACATTTTGGTGAATAAACTGCTGAAAAATGAGTTTTATGAATGCAGAAGGAAGTAAAATTGGGAAAGAAATTGTGAAATAATTATTAAATACAGTAAAGTCGACAGAAAGTATGCCCTCAACTTTCTCTTGCTTTTACTCATCAGAATACAATTATGAAATATAAAAGACGGTAAAAAAAAGTAAATAAACGTTGTGGCTGACAGGCGCTGTAAATCACTACCTGCTGTAAATACGAACCCAACGCTTGGCTATAAATTGTGGACAGGATCCACGGGAGTCTTTTTGACGAGTTTGGACGGGTTCATCAGACTCCATTGCTGCACTTAATCAAAAGTCTGCAAAGGTCTGTACCTGAATACCAGCTACGATCATGCAGCCCGAAAAACTCATATAAAGCAAGCGAAAGTCACTGATTCACCACAGCAACACACAAAAGCAATAATTTGAACGCTTTTACATATTTGAACAAATCTCCCCAATGGTGGCATACAGCTAGACTGTAACCCCAGAGCTACATTTGGAGGTAAAAATAAGTGGAACCATGGCGGGCCAAGAGTGGAAGATGTGTAATTCTCCTTTGCCACACTCAGTTCAACAATGCCCACTTATTTCTCTCTCTTCCCATCTCCCATCATTGTGTTTTACATGTTTCATTTCTTCCCAACAAGTGGGAAGGCCAGACATTTCCCACCATGTTCTTGACGTTCTACCCTCATCTGGACTCGTTCGGGGACAGCAGCTCAGACAGGATGTTACAGGACAGACGTAGCCTTCCGACTGCCGAGTGGAAGCTGGTCATCAAGGCGGAAAGAAATAACTGTACAGGAGGTATGAGAAAACTCCAGACAGGCAGCTGCCTGGAAATATCATCTGAAGTATGTCAGATAATCCACAATAAAATGTGATGAATCAATTATGTAATCTAAACCAGTGTTCTTCAACCCTGGCCCTCAAGGCCCACTGTCCTGCATGTTTTAGATGTTTCCCTGCTCAAACACACCTGGCTCTAATTAGTGGGTCATTGA